>JACYXH010000572.1:2580000-2798382 GCA_026745465.1 Lota lota
CAGACACACCAGTCTCCCTCCATGCTCGCTCCAGTCTTATTCTCTCAGTCACAGCTAACACCCAGGACACACACACACACTCAAAAAAGACATACACACACACCCATGCACAGACACACATTCTCAATACACACACACATACACACACACACAAACAGACTCACAAAAAAAAACACACACTCCCACACACTCATGCACATACACATAATAATGCACACACACAAACACACACACAAACAGACTCACAAAAGAACCACACACACTCATGCACACACACACACACACACGTACACGTTCCATACGAAGTTGTGCTGTTGAAAGCCCAGAGGAAGGGTTTCCTGTTGGATCATGAGAGGCTGCTTAGTTGCTGTGTCTTTCACTGCTGAATCACAACGAAGCCCTCACTCCTGGGCATGCCTGGACCTCTGCTGCCTCCAGGCCACATGTTTACAGATGCAAGGATAAAGGGAGATGTCTTCAGTAAGGCTGAGGCCACCTCATTTTACTGTCATTCCCTTTAATGATCTCTAAATGGGCTCATTAAAAATCCCTTCACACTGGAGTGTGCTTTGATGCAAACACACACACACACACACACACACACACACACACACACACAGACCCACACACACACACACACATACACATTCACTCACACACTCGTAAAGCCATCTAAACAAGTGCAATCTCCAAGTCTATTTAAGAGTCTCATCAAATTGAATGTATCAACTTTCTAATGCATTAGAGACTTGTGATGCATTCAAAACTCTGAGAATAATTACTATTAGAAAGTGAGTGTGTCTGTGCATGCCACTGTGTGTGCATGTATGTATGGAAGGCCCCAACAAAAAACAAAAACAGACAAACACACACACACACACACACACACACACAGTGTGTGCACACACACATACAAAATTGGGTCAGATTTTCCTTTTTTAAGTTTAAGGAATACGAAATTGAAAATTTGCTCAGAAATGTAAAGAAAATACATGATGAAGAAAATAAGGCTAATTGCATATGTATGATAGTGTGAAATATATAACATTATACTATTTCCATTTAAAATCATCTCATTACAATAAATTATCAATTTGGACTGCAAAACCTGACAATCAAAGATTTATTCTAAACACACATAACAGTTTTAATGACAATGATTTAATATCAAATAGTTGCCCAACCTGTGGTTAGTGATGTCTCTTATCCTTACCCTTGGGACACAAACCCTTCCTTCAATGTCATGAAATACATGAAAGTTTCACAAATCTAATACTTTATTTACATTGAACTGCATTTATACAAAATAGGTTGGTTTTCTTAGTCATAATATTTAGAGATAAAAACTGTTACATAACCTTAGATGTATGAGTAGGGGGAGATACAAATATATAGAAAAATGCAACAATAGAGTATCACATAAGGTCAAAAGGTCAATGTTTCCCTTCCTCCATGCACTTGCTTTGCTTGTTTTCATCTCTCCACCTCTTGACTCCCTTCAATTTCCACACATCCCCCCCCCCCCCCCCCCCCCATTTTCTCTCTCCCATCATGCCGCTCTCTTTTCCCTCTAAGCAGAAAAGTGTGGTTGTTGCTGTTTAATTGATTTTAGCCGAGGAGGCGCGTTGAGAGACAATGAGAGAACCATCACTCCGTCTGCCCGGCTAACCGCTGCGGTCTCACCACCGTAAACGGGGGCCACTGGTAGAAAAACTCATTTTTGTGTTTCCTCGGCAATCTGAAAAGCTATCATATCGCTAATCTGATGCTTTCACTCTGAAAGCATCAGCAGGACAGAGGAGTCGGCCCGATTGCGGCGCTCGAAGATGATCTGTTACCCAGCCGTAAATGTTTGTAACACAGGCAATCTCCTGGGTTTATACGCTCACACTGGAACACATAGACACCCCCCCACACCCCCCCCCCCCCCCCCCCACACACACACACACACACACGCACACACACACACACAAACACATAGACACCCACACACACACACACACACACACACGCACGCATGCACACACACACACACACACACACACACACACATAAACACAGACTCTCACAGATGTGCACACACATGGACAAAAAGTCATACACAAAGGACTGTTTGCAAGAATATACAAAATAGATATATAAACATACACACACATACATGCAAGACTGAGCACACACACACACACACACCCACACACAGATCACCTACAAATAAAAATGCTTACACACACATACACATACACACACACACACACACACACACACATATGCCGAGACATATACACACACACACACACACACACACACACACATACACATCCCTCTCTGTTTTTTTATCATGTCTTGTCTGTGTCTCTCTGCCTGCCTCTCTCTCTGGGGCATTTATAGGGATGTGAAAGCTGTTATTGGGCAGGTCAGTGGAGTGGAACTGTCAGATAATAGGCTAGTTACCGTGGCAGCAGATGAATGAGGGATGGAACGGTGGAGCGAGAGAAGGAGAGGGAATAGAGGCGCGGAAGTCACTCCTTAATCAGAAGGTAAACTGGAAAATCTGGGGAGTTAGGGACCTCCCACTGAAACAGATAGGAAGAGATGGCTGAGGAAAAACAGACAGAGATAGATATATACTGTTTGTATATATTATATGTATATATATAGAGAGATTTTTAGATTTTTAACAGAACTTTAACAGAATTATTGTAACAATTTAAATAGTACAACTATCCTTCTTTTAGCAAATAAAGCTTGTACAATATATGAATATTATCCTATTCAATTAAAAAATGTAATTACAGTTTCAACTAAGGTGGACAAAGTACTGTCAACATCCCAAATGTTTTTAAAATAATCCAGATCCTTCATGTTTTCATAAAACGTACATTCTCCAAACATTTGCAAGTTGTGACACACATTTGTTGGATCATTTTCTATTTTCTGCAATAGTGAGAGAGAGAGTGAGACACACAGAGAGAATATAAAATGAAGTGTAGTAGTTTGGGAGAATAGCAAAGGTGCGAGCAGGAAGGAGGAGGAAGACATGTAAATTGGCTGGGGGACTGCAACACAGAGCTATGAGAGAGAGAGAGAGAGAGAGAGAGAGAGAGAGAGAGAGAGAGAGAGAGAGAGAGAGAGAGAGAGAGAGAGAGAGAGAGAGAGAGAGAGAGAGAGAGAGAGAGAGAGAGAGAGAGAGAGAGAGAGAGAGAGAGAGAGAGAGAGAGAGAGAGAGAGAGAGAGAGAGAGTTGACAAAAGAGAGAAAAACGTATTCCGTCCCCCGGCACCCGGGTGTTTATTCCTCTATTTGTAAAAACGACGGCTCCATTACCCAGAGTTCAACAGGAACAGGGGGAGCCTCGACAGCACCAAGGTCAGACTAATTTGACAAAAACCCAAAGAGAGAGGGGAAGAGAGGAGAGGAACGTCAGAGGGATGAGATGGAGGCAACTTATGTAATTTATTCGCTCTCTAGAGATCTGACTCCTCCTCTCCTTCCTCCTCCACTCATCTCCTGGTCGGCCCTGTGCTCCGTCCATCTCCGTTTGGGTCTCTGATAGAAAGAGACTCTATAGAACTCAGGGATCCACCTCTTTAACTTGTGTGTGTGTGTGTATGTGTGTGTGTGTGTGTGGGGGGGGGGGGGTTAGAAAGACAATCATTTGTGTCTGTCTTTGGCTATGCACAAGCATGTGTGTGTGTGTGTGTATTGTGTGTGTTCATTCTTTCTTTGTGTCTGTGCATGTGTGTATGTATGTGTGTGTGCACGTGGGTGTGACCTTGCTCAAAGTGCATCATATTATATTAAGTTATATTTCAAGTCATTTTGGCACACTGGGGGCCAGTGAGTGATGGCATCTTCGGGTGTGTGTGTGTGTGTGTGTGTATGTGTATCTGTGCATCTGTGTGTTTGTGTGTGTATGTGCGTGCTTGCGTGACTGTGCGTGCGTACGTGCTTGCGTATATGTGTGTGTAAGGATGAAGAGGAGGAGCAGGAGAAAGGCAAGTGTTTGTTTGAGATGTGACTGTGTGAGGTTTTGATGTGGCCGGGCCTTCAATAGTCTCTCGACGGGTCTGTTCTTCAAGCTGCTAAATCTCTCAAAAGGTAGGATGTTGGGATGGGGTGGGGTGGAGGGGGGGGGGGGGGGGGGGGGGGGTGGTGAGTAGCAGGTGAAGTGAGTGGAAGTGGGAGGGTCCAGGGGGGTGGTTTAAGTAGAGACGGTTACGTGAAGACACGTGCAAGGGTCCAGAGATGGGAGGCAAAAAAGAGGATGGTGGTGGTGGTGGGTGATGGGTGGTGGGTGGTGGGGTGGGTGGTGTGAGTGGATGAAAGGAGAGCGAGAGAGAGAGAGAGAGAGAGAGAGAGAGAGAGAGAGAGAGAGAGAGAGAGAGAGGGCGAAAGAGAGAGGGAGGGAGAGAAAATGGGAGAAAAAAACTATTTCTGAACTTGAACAGCTTAATTTGAAATGTCAGGGCTTCACCCCCCCCCCCCCCCCCCCACCTCCAACACCCCCCCCCACACCCCCAATCACCACCACCACTCTCTTCAGCGGTCCCTGTTGTGCGCTGGCGAGGATTAAAATAATTAAACAGGCTCTGTTTTAATTAAGACAATAAAGCCAGGAATCTCTAGGTGAGGCCTGGGAGAGAGAGAGAGAACGAGAGAGTGTGTGAGAGAGAGAGAGAGAGAAGAGAGAGAGAGAGAGAGAGAGTGTGTGTATGTGTTTGAGAGAGAGAGCGAGAGAGAGAGTGTGTGTATGTGTTTGAGAGAGAGAGAGAGCGAGAGAGAGAGTGTGTGTGTATTTGTTTGAGAGAGAGAAAGAGAGTGAGAGAGTGTGTGTGAGAGAGAGAGAGAGAGAGTGTGTGTGTGTGTGTGTATGTGTGTGCAGAGAGAGACACATGGAAGGGGGGGTGGGTCGAGAGACAGACAGCACTGGAGAGAGGGATAAAAAGAGGGAAAAGAGAGAGAGAGGAGTGGAGTGAGGTACAGGGAGACGTGCAGTGTTTACACACGCGGAAACCTTACCCCTGCTCCGTATCTGGCTGCTCTCTCTTTCTGTCTGTCTCTCTGTCTATCATTCTGTGTGTATCTCTCTCTTTCTCTCTCTCTATCTCTCTCTGTCTCTCTCTCTCTCTTTCTCTCTCTCCTGGACAAATGACACACACACAGGCCACAAATCATCACTATTCAGCACGCTCTGCCACGTGCCCGCGGCAATACGGGATAATCACAAAGCAATGATGTTTGTTTGTGCGTGAATACACATGTTTGTGCCTCTGTGTGTATGTGATCCATGTAGTTGTGTGTGAGTGTGTGTGTGTATGTTTAGCATATCATGTCGGCCAACGTCCGCGCAAATGTCCAACCATCGGACCGGTTTGGTATTCTTTACTCTGTGTGTATGTGTGTGTGTGTGTGTGCATGCATACATGTATGCGTGTTTACGTGCATGTGTTCATGTGTGCTTGGGTGTCTGTGTGTATACCTGTGCAGGGCAGTCAGTGTGCCAAGATTTAGCGTGCAAGGTTGTGTTTGTGTGTGTTGCTGTTGCTATTTCACCTGCCTCTCTCTCTCTCCCTCCCTCCCAGTCTTAATGAAATATTTATTTATTTGTGGGGCGCTGGGAAGCAGGGTGGCGGCCGCCTCAAATGAAATGTCATATCTCATGGTGTGTGTTGGGGAGCAGGAGGGAGCTGGGGATGGAGGAGAGCTGGGGTTTGCTACTGAATTATATAAGGGTGCATTCAGAGGGGAGTGATTACCACACGCAAGGAGAAAAAGACACTAAGAAAGATCTGATGGGGGTGCGGTGTGAGTGTGTGTGTGTTGTGTGTTTTGTGTTGTGTGACGTGTGTGAATGTGCATGTGTATGTATTTTCTTGTGTGTGACAGCCATGCATTGCGTATCCCTTATTATTATCATTCTCAATATCTCCCTCTCTTTGTCCTAATCAGCTTTACTTGTCTTGCTCTGCTCCATAAACTGTTCTCACTTGAAATCCTAAGGTATGTGTATGTGGGTCTTAGCTGCTCATCTGCAACTAACTGTTTTCCCAGCATGCACGTACGAGTAAACACACACACACACACACACACACAAACACACATAAACACACACACAATAACACACACACACACACACACACTTTCCTATAGAACCTCAATCTCCGCCCTATCCTACTTGTATTACACAAAATACACAAACACACCCAAATACACACACACACACATACACCGTAGCGCAGTCAATTGGAGTGTGCTTATCCTCCCCTCTACTCAAAGCCTTTCTCACGACCCCAGATGTCTCTACCAGGTGTAAAAACACGCTAGTAAACAAACAAACAATTGTGATAATAAAGACAGGCTAATGACAGGACAGCTGGGGGTTGGCTCACCAGGGGTCCTTCCATTGAGAGTAATGGCTCTTTATGACCTTGCTTCAAGAGTTAATGCACCGCTGTGTCTTGCTAGCCGTTTATGGGCTTCACACCTTTTAATACAACACCAAACCGAATCTATTGACGCAGACCATTAGAATTGGCAATAAATACATATATATGTAGAATGAGCTCAAGAGCATTTTCTGACACAGAATTGCGGTAAAAAAACTGCTTTGGTTGTCCAATGGTTAAAACTCTCACTAGCACTAGCTAGCCCATTTTGCTAACACGGTAATGCTTGTCAAATCAATCCATGTTTCACAACATCTGTTTAGTTTATGCTGGTTAAGTGCTTTCTTTGTGTGTGTCTTTATTCAACCCTGTTTCCTCATTGAAGTTCAGAATATCTTTTCCCCCCATTTTGCAGTTAAAAGTTATTACCGTTTTCTTTTTACAAAGCGTTCTATAAATATAGTGATTAAACGTCCTGATTTCCTCTCTTCATTTGCTGTTACCCGCCGTAATGAGGGAGTCACAGTTTATCAGCTGGCGATAAACCTTGGTGGTTAAAGGGGATTTTAACAACCAGGATGAGATCAAAGGTGTGCATTCACACATCCATGGGGTGAGGTTGGTCGTAGAAGTGCTCTGTCCTACAGACGAAGGGTTCTTAGGCTCAGACTAATAGTGTGTTTCCTATATTTGAACACATTGTCTTTTATTTATTTTATAAAATAGTTTCTTCCATAATCTCATTTTGCATCCATCAGCTACAAATCCGTTTAATTAGCAGCGGCGCATTCATTGTCATTGAGAGCTACTTGGAAGAGTTTGCTAGCGAATTAGACTAGCTTTGCTACTGCCTTTTCCTTTATTTTTCCTTTCTCTTCACCAAAAAGAAGGAAGAAAACAATATGGAAAAAAATATTTATAACCCGCGCCACCACGCAAAATAAAAGTGTTACATCTTATCAGATCAAAGGGGGTACCTACCTCGTTGGCGTGGAGCGGGGCCCCTAGGTGGTGTAGGCTAGCAGGGGCCCTGGCGGCTGTGGGAGTGCTTAATGGAGGGAGGAGTGATTTGCGCTTTTTAATGATGATTAGAGAAGGAAATTGGTTCAGATTTACAGTGTCACTCACCGTCAACACGGAGGAGTAGGAGGGAAGGAAGTGTGTGGGTGAGATTGAGAGATTGAGAGAGAGAGAGAGTGAGAGAGAGAGCGAGAGAGAGAGAGAGAGAGAGAGAGAGAGAGAGAGAGAGACAGCGTGAGAGACCACTAACATACGTATAACCCCTACACCCTACCTCCCCCACTCAACCCCCTTCACACCCACCCCCCTTCAGCCCTTCCCTCACCCCTTTCCTCACCCCTTCCCTCACCCCACCCTCACCTCCACACCTCCACTTCCAAAGGAAATGTATCACTTAAACCAACTGCAGCTCAGCTCACAGAAAACCTAATGAATCTGGACTCAATTTTACGCCTAGCTGCCCTTCAAACTGACACACACACACACACACACACACACACACACAGACGCACACGCCCGCATGCACACACAGTCACATAAACATAGACACACGCATGACTTCATACACACACACACACACACACAAAAATAAACACAAAAATGCACACAAAGACACACACATACCTACATGTACGCACACGCATGCACAAACTCACACACACACATACACACACACACATGTTGTTAGCTATACTATTATAGTCTCCTTGGTAACCTGAAGAGAATATTGGAAAATAACGATCATGTGACTGATAGGTGAACAAATTGCAGCCAAAAGAGACGGTTGATTAAAACCACTAACTCCCTGATGTGAAAAAAATAAAAGGAAAGAAGAAAAACACACACACCACTTTTTTCACTCTCCTTTACTCCTTCTCTTCGTCCTCCGTTTAATGTCTCTCTCTCCCACTGGTCTGGGTCATGTCCTAATGAATGAGGAGAACGAGCACGATGCCCAAGAGGGGGTTTCCTTCACTTCAATTCACGTTGGCTCAGGTGCAAAACATCACACCACCATTTTTTCCCAACTTCCGTACTTCAAGCCATCTCGCCATCATTTTGAAGTCAAAAGGTACTACCCATCACTTCATTGTACTTTATTTTGGAGTACTAACAAACCATTTAATATAATTGGTTTAAATCGTCTCTACTTGTGATTAAATGAAACAGCGTTTGCTCCTCGTTGGGAATGCGTTGGGTTTTTCATCTCGAAACAAAGGCCCTTCAGCCAGTTCAAAACCTGCTGGGTCACACAGACCTACGCTCTCACCCCCCGCGTGGTCAGAGAGGGCTTCAATTTAAAAGCTCTCACAACTGTTACCAAACTAATAGAGTAGTCCTACTATTTTCCATGTGACAGAATATGAGATTTAATGAAAAAAAACACAAGTTATATTGGCATATTTGAGTGTTACACACAACCACACACACACACACACACACACACACACATACACTTTGCATGACTCTCTCTGCGCACATTCAAACGTGCACGTCACGTACCTCCTGTAATTCTGAAGATCAACTGTGTCGCTGTGTGTGTGTGTGTGTTTGTGTGTGCACATGAAAAAGCCATGGCGTGCCTTTCTCTATTAAAATATGCAAATTCCTAATCTCTCATGAGACCATTTCTGTCTCTCATTCAACAACACTACACACATTCTCTCCTTCAATTTATATGTTTTGCTCATTCTACCGCCGTCTCATGCCCGCCTTCCTACCCTCGCTCACTTCAGCGCCTCCTTCGCCCCCCCCGACCAAATCACAGCAAAGCCGCTAAGAGAGAGAGAAAGGTGGCCCTCTATATCCCTGCAGACTCATTGTCAGCCATAATTACAATCATCGAATATTAGGAATGCTGGAAATAGCATCAGCTGAAGCTTTTTAACCTGTTTTCGGTAAGCCCTGTTCATGTCCTCTGGTTGGTGAACAGCACTTTGGAATAGTGTGCTGTTTTATTGGAACCATTTGTTAACGCTGGCGATAAGGGATGTTCGTATCATCAATATCTTTATCTGACTGGGTTATAATTAGTGCGTACATTACTCCGTACAACGTTTAGATAATGACACCCGGGTGCAATGATTAATCAATAACCATGTGTTCCGCAGACAGCGCTGAGATGGAAAACCAAAATAAATCACAAAAATGTTAATGAATTAGTTTGTTGAATTTCTAAAATAGATTACCCATATCAATGATCAATTACCAATGTCAAAAGATTTGATCATTTAGACATTGTTGAAATATTTTGTGATATTGTTAACAATTAGCTGGTGTATCCAGCTAATTGACCCTCTAAACAAGACGTAGTAAGGCACACACACACACACACACACACACAGACACACACACATACACACACACACACACACACACACACACACACACACATGCAAATGCATGAAGACATGCAACCATCTCAGAACTACAAACCATTAAAATCAAGAGATACAAAGAATGTACAAACGCACACACAAACACACACACACATACACACACGGACAACAACAAACAACAGTATCATTGCCAGTTATCGGTTGTAAAAGCTTTATTGCTAGATTTGGTATTCTGGCACCCAAGAACTTCTCCCACTCTGCCAACTCTCCCTTGTTCTCCCCCCCCCCCCCCCCCCCCCCCCCCCATATACGCACACGGCCTGCCAACTGTTACGCGGTCCAAGCCAGAATGACCATGTGTCGCTGTACACTCCCAATGTCTGCATCGTAACAACAGCTTTTCTAAGAGCACTTGATCACTTGGACAGACAAGCACTTTCTCTCTCTCTCTCTCTCTCTCTCTCTCTCTCTCTCTCTCTCTCTCTCTCTCTCTCTCTCCTCGCTCTTGCTCTCACTTTCTCTCTCTGTTTCTGTCTCTATCTCTGGCTGTCTGTCTCTCGCTCTCTCTCTGTCTCTGTCTCTCTCACCCTCGCTATCTCTCTCTCTCTGTCTCTCTCTCTCATCTATCTCTTTTTGCTATCCTGACCAATACAGTCTGACACTTTTAGGATGCAGCAGGTCACATTAACACACACACACACACACCCGCACACACACACACACACACACACACACACACACACACACACACACACACACACAATAATTGAAATATTTTCAACTTGATTAGGTTTGGCCTGCACGCTGGGTCTGTTGCTAGGGCTGTGCTCCCTGGTTGCTAGGGGGAGTAAATCATCTGGCATTATTTGATTTCTGTACCAGATATGAAACTGTTACCTTGGCGATTAAATGTTTCACAGCTTGGACACCTTGAGGGAGAGAGAAGGAGAGAGAGGGGGGGGGGGGGGGGGGGGGGGCTATGCAGAAAAGTCAGTGCAGTGAAGACTGAAGTGAGAAAGAAGAAATGAAAAAGAGAGAAAGAAGCAGGAAGGTTGGAATGATAATACCTGAGTAACACAACACAGGAAGACAGTGAGGGAGGGGAAAACAAGGGAGCAGAAGGAAAAAAAATCTGCGAGAGATAGAGACAGAGAGAGAGAGAGAGAAAGAAAAGGAGAGCGAGGAAGAGTAATAGGGTAATCGAGAAGAAATGTTTTCCTACACCTCTGTGTCTCAGTGGGCTGATCCTTCCCTTGACAGCAAGTTAGTGTGTGTGTGGGTGTGTGCGTGTTTGTCTATTTATGCAGCCGTACACGTATGATTTGCTAAAAGGCTGACAACCGTACGTGCCGCTGTGCGTGTCTCTGTGTGTGTACGTGTGTGTGTGTCTGTATTTGTGTGTCTGTATGTGTGCGTGTGTGTACGTGTGTCTCTATGTGTGTGTATTAGTGTGTGTGTGTGTGTGTGTGTGTGGGATCCGGCGTGTTTGGTGTTGTTTGTTCCGTGTTGTTATAGCAGTGTCTACAGAGTCGCTGCGGAGGGCGCGGGGAGCCGCCCACACGTGGAAACAGTTTACCATCAAGAGAAGGCTGGTGGGCGGCCCTCAACCACTACCCTAGCGTCTCCTGACACACACACACACACACACACACACACTCACTCACTCAGCTCGCCACACACAGAAGACGCGACACACAGACAAGGCAAGGAGGAAATTAGGGAGATATGAGAATGGAGAAAAATGTTTAACGTCAATATTAATAGAGATAATTATTATTAAAATGTTGGATTATTATTATTATAATAATAAATTGCAGTATTAGTAGTTGTAGAAATAGTAGTAGTAGTAGTAGTAGTAGTATTTATATTGATTGATATAATAATTATAATAATAATCATATCATAATCATAATAATCAAACTATATGTAATTATAATATTTCATATTTGGTAATTAAATTGTATAATTAATTTCACATTTTTGCCTTTTATTACCTTTATATATATTATATTTTGGTTTAGATCCTATGCAGGGGACAAGGTATTAATAAAGTGGGGATTAGCTCTTTGTTATGGACTGTGTGGGATGTGTGGGATGTGTGGGATTTGGGATATTGATGTGAGTGATGAGATCTGGGGAAGACTGGGTCAGGTGTAGTTGTTTAGTCTGCAACAAGTGGCTTCACGCTGGGAGTTTGGCAGAAGCAACACTACTCTAATTGCCTTCAAATGCTCTCTCTCCTCTACCAGTCAATAGGCTGGCTGTGTGTGCGTGTGTGTTTGTGTGTGTGTGTGTGTGTGTGTGTGTGTGTCTGTGTGCGTGTGCGTGTGTGTGTGTGTGTGTGTGTGTGTGTGTGTGTGTGTACACCTGGTCAATAAAGCATGTGCTTAGAGCCAATTGATTCTTGTTCCCCAACTTAATGCCTTGAATGCAGTCACACTTCACCAAGGTAAACACATGTGCACATGCACAGACACACACATAGCGTGCAGTGGGTGAGTGAGAAAGAGTTCAACCTTGTTTTTAATAATTCTTTCAGTGGCAAATCAAACTCCTTGATGAGGACTCCCTATCCATCTCATTCACAAACGTGTTTATTTATTTTAGTTTATCCACATTATTTATGTGGAGTATTTGGTGATTTGATGAAAGTCACCAATCTTGGATGTTTTATCCTTTTGGGCATTTTGGTTATTAAAAAGTGATGATGATGAAGATTTTAAGAAGAGGATGATGATGAGTATTATTATTACTATTATGATTAAGATTATTATGTTATTATGATTATGATTTTATTTTATCCATATTATCAATATTATTATCATTCTTCTTCTTATTGTTATTAATATTGTCCTTATTATAATTATAATTATTGTTATGATCAAAATTATCATCATTATTATCATTAAAAAGAGTGCTGTGTGTCCATTTGATGAGAGCAGTGCTGTCCGGGGTAATTATGCCACATTTAGATCACATTAAGATGACTGGAAATAATCAAGGTGAAGGTTAACAAGATGAAATGTTACCATCAACAGCAGACGTTGCAGGATGTATGAGTGACATACACAAACACACACACACACACACACACACACACACACACACACACACACACACACACACACACACACACACACATACACAAGAACTTGTGAGACAGAAGGGAAGGAATAAGGTGTTTTTAACCAGGCAAGAGTGCGGGCACCCACACCCTGTTGTTGCGTCCAACATTTAATAATTAGCAAAGTTGGCAGCAGATGAGACAGCAGAGAGAGAGACGTTATTACTTACGCCAGATAATGGATACTTGCACATGTTCACACTCACACACATACTTATAAAAACACTGTTACACACACACACATGCACACATATACACACACACACACACATGGACACAAGAACACACTGTCAAACACACACACATACAAATTCAAGAACATGCTAACACAACACAGACTCACACACCCATACACACACACACATACAAGAACACGCTCACAAACAAAAAATGCACACACAACACACTCACACAACGATTTGCACACACATTAGCTGTGAATTTGTCAGCCCGGTAATTTGTCACAGCAAAAAGAATTATCGGGCATATAACCCAGTGATAAATCAATGGCATACATAATATCAGACTGGAAGGGTTAGAAAGACGTCTATCCCCTCACGAGTCTTATAAAATAAGCAAGCACACAATCAAACAACAATATTAAAACTAACACTGATTCTACTGAGCATTAAACAACAAGCAAATGTTAATTGGATATTTATACAACAATAAGAATAATATTTAAATACATACTAAAAACTATATGAAAGATGCAAAATGAACATATAATGAAAAAGATGACTACAACAGCTACGAGTTATTTATTTTGTTTGTTAATCTGTTACTATACATTTAATAAAGTCTCATAGAGACATACTGTATGTGTAATTTCCTTTCACATCCCTCACATCCCCAACAGAGGACACACATGTATAGCACATGCATAGTGTGTATCAATTTCAAGAGTATATATCCTTTCTCATCAATTCTTTACAAACTAAGTTCCATGTCTTTTACACTAACTTGACCTTTCTCTCTCTCTCTCTCTCTCTCTCTCTCTCTCTCTCTCTCTCTCTCTCTCTCTCTCTCTCTCTCTCTCTCTCTCTCTGTGCTGGCTCCATCATCGTGTCCTCTTCTTCTTTGTCCTTATGTGCCGGCCCTCCTGCTCTCGTTCCCATACCCCCTCAGCCAGCGCCGCTAACTGACTACAGGAGTGAAGGCGTGCAAGGGGTGCAGGCGCCGGACACCACACATCTGGAAATGATGTTTAGGCCCGAGTCTGCTCTCAGGACGTTTTCACACTTTATGACTCATTAACCCGCAGACCTCCTGGGCTCCCGGGGAGAGAGCGAGAGAGAGAGAGAGAGAGAGAGAGAGAGAGAGAGAGAGAGAGAGAGAGAGTCCTGCCAAAGAGGATGTGAATGATAGTGAGTGGAGGAGGAGGAGGGATATGGTATGGAAGGTTGATGGTCAGGGAACATGGTGATGAGCATGAGAAGTTCTTACTATTACTACTTTATACTTATGCTAGCACTAGTTATTAGTACTCAATGTGTTCTGAAATGTAGGGCAGACATCAAAACATTGTGTTGCCCAGGTGTGCTAGTGGTGAGTCAGACCACACTAAAATGGGCTCAATTGTGAAATTTGAAGAAAAGCTAACGGAGAGTCCAGCGTAGCTACTGTCATCTAATGGTTGGTGACACACTTTCTAATCACACTTATGGATTACTGATGTAAGGGTTATTGTGGAAATTGTGCAGTTGCCGAGCAATCGACATCCATTTTATTCCAATCAAATGTTTAGCAGCTCCCATAGCTGTCCCATAGCAGTTTGTTTTGTCCAACACAAGTAAGCAAATACAAACTAACCTGCTGATGTGTTTTTCTCCCATAAACAAACAAATACGTTTAGATTCTGTGTTGACACGCCACTGCGCAGGCTCATGGAATTAGAGACTGCGAGACTGAGAGGCACGCAGTTTGAATTCTTGAATGTTAAATGTCATTAGCACAGTGGTGAATTGTGGATCAAACTGGGGATTTTTAATTGCTTCGAACCACCGATTGCAATGGACTAGCTCAGTGGGGAAAAAGTGAAATTTGTGTTTCAATCTCACACTCTACTTACATTCATACAACCGGGAACTTCATTTTGATTCAAAAGTGAATGCTTAGGCTGCATTCCCATCAGTTCATAAACACCCCCTCCTACAGTTACCCTCATGACTTATTGAAATGTTCTTGGAATTCAGAATATTACACTGCCTAAAATACAGCCAGCATCTTTGCTCAGAATTCTTACTGCGTGCCTCAGTGTTTAAGTCTGTGAGAATGCGCAGTGCTGTGTAAACACAGTAATGAAACTCGTGGATTGTTCGTTTGTTGGCACTATTGGAGAAAACTACCTAGCCAGCGCAGATCGTATGCGTTTACTTGTGTTGGAAAAACCAAGTTAAAAGCTATGGGAGCTGCTAAACACTCATTTGGAATATAATGGATGTCAAATGCTCGCCAACTGCCATATTTTGAAACGCGCGTACACCACGAAAGGGGGTGAGTTGAACAAGAATCATGGTTGATTTACATCTCGACATAGATAATGTCGAGTCTTAGCAGCTGGCCAAATCCTTTAAAGAGACTTGGGAAATTCAGGGGCTAAATAAAGGCTTGAGAGATGATTTTAGGTCTGTGTTGCATGCATTTGTACGTGCATGCATTCGTGTGTGTGTGTGTGTTTGTGTGTTTGTGCGTGTGCGCATGTGTGTGTGCGCATGTGTGTGTGCGCTGTCCAGGGTGTCTATGTCCAGCCCTCTGTGAGTAATGTGTCTGAAACAGGAGCTTCCTAATGAAACACTTTCCTCCGAGTGATAATTACAGCAGGAGAAAGCAAGGACACCTCCAGTCAACGTGTGAAACCTAACTTAATAAAACACTAAGTTATATGTGCCCATTGTGTGTGTATGTGTGTGTGTGTGTGTGTGTGTGTGTGTGTGTGTGTGTGTGTGTGTGTGTGTGTGTGTGTGTGTGTGTGTGTGTGTGTGTCTTGGTCCCCGCACCTGTGTGTATTTGTGTGTGTGTGTGTGGGTCTTAGTTGGTATGTGTGTATTTTAGTGTGTGTGAGAGAAGGAGGGAGAGAGAGACAGACAGACAGTGAGAGACCATGTTTATTTTGTGTGTGTGGTATGTTTGACATTATTGCTTCATAATCAACTCAAAAAGAGAAATCAGCCTTTCTTCCATATGTGTAAAATGTATCCCATTGTTGGTAATCTGACATTTAGAGGTTGTGGTGAAGTCGTCGATAGTCCATATGCATTGGCATCTATTAATGTTAATTCATTTTGAGAAAATCAAAAAAGGAACTTTTATTACTTTTGACTTGTTTTCTTGCCTTTACTCTTTTCTTATCCTCATCAGTAACCTCACCCTCATGGCGCTGACTTGGTGTCTTTACTTTCAATGCAATGTCACAGTGGTTGAAATCTCATCGAAAGCTATGATTCAGATAAGCCGTGACAGGACCAGGGATCAGATAGGGAAGGAGAAGATAAACATTATCTAGGGTATATCTTGTTAGAAATGTATTACATACATTTTTGCACAATAGATACCTGCCTACTTAATGGTTCACCCCCCCCCCCCCCCCCCCCACCCACACACACACATACACACACACCAAAGAAAAAAGCATCACAGTGTTGCTGCCATTAAATTAACTGAAAGAAGTCAGAGAAAACAGAATTACACCAGCAGAACAATTCAATTATTCTGTGTGGCTTTAATAAATGTTTGATGTGCATTACATGAAAGGTTCCTAATTCAACTTTTACGATTTAACAGTTAGGGTTTTTCCCATTAAATCTTGACACACAAAGGCTACAATTTGCACTATTGGCATTCATTAAATAAATATGAAGAACTAACAAAATTATCCCAAGAGTAGGTTTGGGTGAAGATTAACGTGCATGTTTCAGCTACCAGTGCGTTTATAATACTATCTCTTGGCATATGCTCGTTCGAATCTCAGGGATGAAGTTTTTAATTTTGTGGTCTAACAGATTTCTTCTTCTTGTTTTAAATAGAAACCTCCTTACACCTTAAGCAGAGGACTTTTTTCCCAAAAGCTTTCCTGCATGATTTGTGTGTGCCAATCTGACTTTCTCTCCACCCTTTGTGTATTAAATTGCCGTCTCTCTTTGAATAATTTAGTCAATCACCTGAAAGCTGCCGATGCAGAGGAATTGACTTAAAGAGTAAGAATAGTTATAATAATACCCACCACTATTGTGCTCTTCACTCTGGTGTGTTGTGTGTCGACCAGCTACAACGAAAAGGCACTACGACGACAATAAAGTTAATTAAGTTGACAAATATATTATGCTTTTATATCGCAAAAATAAATCCACTGACATGAAGTAGATAACAGAGCAAGAGACCTTGAAGGCTAGAGCTTATTACTCCATGCAGAACCGAACCGCACGTCATCGACATAACAGTCGTTAGCTTTATTGATTAATTAAATTCACCTGTGTTAAAGGACAATGCTGCCTAATCAGGTCATCAGAAAGACCCATTTTAATTAACTACCCATAATTTGCAAAGGAAATACGTGAAAAGCACAAACTTAGTCACCTGACCCCTCATGGGCCTAAGATATGAAGACCAAAGAATATTTTTATATCAACTCTAAATGAGCAAATTTTATTTTTACTGAACTGGTATCAAAATAAACAACTTTGATTATTTACGATTCTAAAATGATATTAAGAAATGAAGCGTAATAACCTTTTACAGAGAATTTATTCTGGGTAACAGTTTGTCTCAGAGGTGTGATAAGAGGGTAATTACAGGTGTTATGACTCAGAACAGCATTATGAGATGTGTTCAATTAAAGTAGTACTCTATCATTACAAAATTAATTTGTTAAAAATACCAGATTTCAAACACGTAGGCATTATTATTTTGTATTGTATGAGTTTTTTGTAGCTCCTTCAATTTTGAGTGTATGCTTGATTGCTCTGCACTTCACTTGTAAGTGACTTTGGATACAAATCACGTAAATGTAACATCGGTCCTTTAACGGCATGTTTAAATCAGTGATTGTGGCATCCACCTTTCCCACCACATGCTAACTTAATCAATGCTAGCTTGACACACAAATTCAGTTAAATTTACATTTTCGTCTCTGACAAAGTTTGTGTGTGTTGTTTACATTACAGTATGAATACATGATCTGCATAATTAAGGTTATTGTACAACAGGTTATTTGTTAACAAATAAGGGTGGAGTGCCTTTAAGCGAGGGTCAGGTATCAACAAAGTAGGAAGCCCACTGGCCCATTGCACTACACTGGGTCCTCGTAATGATAGTAGGAGACTGAAGACACACTGGCCCATCACGCTCCTCATAATGATGGTAGTAGACTAAAGACACACTCGCCCATCACACTCCTCATAATGATGGTAGTTGACTAAAGACACACTCGCCCATCACACTCCCCATAATGTTGGTAGGAGGTTAAAGACACACTGGCCCATCACACTGGGTCCCCATAATGTTGGTAGGAGGTTAAAGACACACTGGCCCATCACACTGGGTCCCCATAATGTTGGTAGGAGGTTAAAGACGCACTGGCCCATCACACTGGGTCCCCATAATGTTGGTAAGAGGTTAAAGACGCACTCTACCATCACACTGGGTCCTCATAACGATAGTAAGACACTAAAGACTAAAGACTGTGATGCAATTGGTCCTCATAGGGATAAGTTAAAGATACACTGGACTGGGTCCTCATAGGGATGGTACGAATTAAAGACACACTGGACTTGTTCCTCATAAGGATGTGTTGAGTTAAAGACACACTGGACTGGGTCCTCATAAGGATGGTATGAGTTAAGGACCCACTGGACTGGGTCCTCATAAGGATGGTATGAGTTAAAGAAACATGAGACTGGGTCCTCATAAGGATGGTATGAGTTAAAGACACACTGGACTGGGTCCTCATAAGGATGGTATGAGTTAAAGAAACATGAGACTGGGTCCTCATAAGGATGGTATGAGTTAAGGACCCACTGGACTGGGTCCTCATAAAGATGGGATGAGTTAAACACACACTGGACTGGGTCCTCATAAGGATGGTATGAGTTAAAGACACACTGGACTGGGTCCTCATAAGGATGGTATGAGTTAAAGACACACTGGACTGGGTCCTCATAAGGATGGTATGAGTTAAGGACCCACTGGACTGGGTTCTCATAAAGATGGGATGAGTTAAACACACACTGGACTGGGTCTTCATAAGGATGGTATGAGTTAAGGACCCACTGGACTGGGTCCTCATAAGGATGGTATGAGTTAAAGACACACTGGACTGGGTCCTCATAAGGATGGTATGAGTTAAGGACCCACTGGACTGGGTCCTCATAAGGATGGGATGAGTTAAACACACACTGGACTGGGTCCTCATAAGGATGGTATGAGTTAAGGACCCACTGGACTGGGTCCTCATAAGGATGGGATGAGTTAAACACACACTGGACTGGGTCCTCATAAGGATGGTATGAGTGAAAGACACACTGGACTGGGTCCTCATGGAGATAGAGGAGGAGCGGCTAAACTTCTGTTCATGTCTCCTGGATTCATGACAGGTCCAGAGGACTGACTTGAGGTACCTCTTGAGGGATAAATTATAGTTTTATTAACGGCAGACAGCGGCAGCTGTCTAACCTGCACTCCACAACACTGGCTAGGCTAATTACAGCCATCAGTAACTAATGTGATCAGCGATAAAAGGGCTCTACAGGCCCCGCTTATGTATTTATCACAAGCCATACAGTCTTGAGAAAGTCTGTATATTTACAGTTGAATGAACACATCTGTTTGTACCAAACCCCAAATGTTAAGATTTGATATGGTTTTTTTTTCAACATTTGTCCATTTTAGACTTTTAGGCTTGTGCATGCATTAGAATAAAGATTTGAGAAAAAATAAATGCATATGCTCAAATGATTGATAATCAGCTTCAGCCGCATACTTTTATGCCAAAGCGACCACATGTATATAACAGTTGAGATGTAATTAGGTCAAAACTGACAAAGCAAAACAAAAATGTAACCTAATTACTAGTTCTTTAATTAAGATTATCGGTTCACATAAAATAAACTATTTTAGACATCTTTATACGATTTCAGTGATATGTTTTATTAAGCCATGCCTGTAAGTACTTGTATTATTTAAGATATTTTGATCAGTTAAGATTCGCTGAACTTATAAATGCTTGATTAATTGGGTTCTTACTATTATATTTTTTGAATTTATCATGTAGTGGGCAAATTGTTTTACTATAACTATTACTATACTATTAAAGACAATGTTTAGCATATACGACATCCATTATGCTTTGTATTCAATGCAGGTGCATGTGCTGATATTTAGTCGACCAGTAAGAAGATCACAAAGCTGATATTAAAAAAGTTACATACATTTAAACGAGCAAATGAACACTATTTCCCCTGCACGTTTTCTCCATTATTGAATACAAAAAAGTTGATTGCTATTATTATTATTTGTTATATATTTACTGTAAGGATCGGCTCTTTCATGAAGCAAATAGCTTCGGCTTTGCCAGCAATTTCTTATAGTTCCTAATTGAGCGGTTTTACGCATTTATTAAAAGGGGAATATAGATCCAATTTCTCTCACACACTTTCTTTTTTATTCTCTGATGCTGAATCAATGCGACACCTCTGGGATGGCACAGTGGAGGGGGTCGTGTGCCATGCTCGTTTTTCACACCCATTTTTTTAAGGGAGAGGGTGGAGGGTATACGTGTGAAATAATACCCGCTCATTACGGGTGCGCTGGATGCTGGTTAATTCATCCTGCACTGTCACCGGCTTGTGTACGACCCCCGGGTAACACATAAATCACACACAGAACCAACCGCTCGACCGGCGAGCTTCATGCCCCTAACGCCACTGATTTATCAACCAAATTACTGCGAGTCCGTTCGGCCTCAACACTTTGCAAGGAAATCACCGACTAACCCCTGAGCGGACCGATTTATTGAAAAGCTGTCCCTCTCCACTTTCCTTGCTCGCCCTGCACCCGCCTTCTGTGTCACTCCACTCATCTCTCACGGACTTAATTAAAATCTATCCCGTTGGCTCGTTGGCATTTATTACGACCAGTGGGCTAATGAAACAAAGAACACGACAAAACCAAAGCTGCTTTGTGCCTATAAACATTCATTACAATGCAACATGGCTTCTCTCTCTCTCTCTCTCTCTCTCTCTCTCTCTCTCTCTCTCTCTCTCTCTCTCTCTCTCTCTCTCTTTCTCTCGCTGTTTTTCGCCTTATTGCCACTGTTATGTGTTTATACTGTCAGGTTAGGCCTACTGGCAACTTGTGTTGTCTTATTTTAAATTGGCAAATGTTATTTAAGAACAAATAAAGGGCTACTGTTTTAGGACTATAAGCATGGTTCTCGAAGAATCAGGACAATTTATCTTATGAGCATGTATATCGAAGAATCTCTTCAGGCCCTATATATGCCAAAAGTAATAGGCCTACAATAATGTGATGATGTGGCCTTTAGAAAACAGCAAGTCAATTATAATTTTGTAGTCTATCACACATTCCGTGGTTATATAGTGGCCTATACAAGGGATATCTCTCTGTAACATTGATGCCATTAAAGGATTCTTGTGAAGACCGTATAGCACAATGGTCTAACACTGAGTCAGGAGGATCTACAAGGAAGCCTTTCATATATTGGAAGGCGTG
The DNA here is from genome assembly GCA_026745465.1 of Lota lota. NCBI lineage: Eukaryota > Metazoa > Chordata > Actinopteri > Gadiformes > Lotidae > Lota > Lota lota. The sequence goes on from JACYXH010000572.1 coordinate 2,601,596, forward strand.
TGACGTTGAATGTATAGTCTGGATGAAGGGATGCGCTCCTCTTCTGAACAGTAATGAGAATTGGTGTTAATGTCTCTCCTTTAAGAGTCTCTCAAAGGAATGAACGGAGGGTGAGACACAGACACACAGAGACACGGCGAGGGTGGTGGGCGTCTGTAAATGAGGCTCTTGAAATTAGATTGATAATTAATTTAAGCAAATTTGTTTCTATTAAATAAAAAATAACACACATTGAAGTACTTAATTAGCTATGGTATTAATTAAAACGGGTCTTCTAATTAGAAACGTATAGGCTATAGCTAGGGCTATAAAATAAATAAAGAAATTGGTTTAACCCCCCACACCCCCTTTCCAGATATAAATATTTTTTTCCCTCTCCTTAGGCCTCCTTCGTATTTCGAGGTTAGGCAGCTATCGGGCTCTCCTCTTGAGAATTGGAAATGGGGGATGGAGACGGAGAATGTGGAAGGTGGTAAATTAGCTGGCTGATCCGCGCTCATTGCCGCATACACATTCCCCTATTACCGCACCCAGCAGCGCTTAATATTCCGGGCATGGCGGGCGCGTCTAGATAGCAGATTTATCAAATGTGAAAATGAATGTATGATGATCAGTTAAATTGAAAATCAGCGCCCGGGTGACAGGCCGCCATGACACCTCGGTAATTAGAAAAGAAAAATGATGGCGTCCGAATGCATAATAGAGCAAAAACAATTTGCGCTATCGCCCACACCGTAATGATCGCACGAGGAAAATTGAAAATTGTCTTTCGGTTTCAAAATTGATTTCATAAAGTATGATGCATGAGCGAGACGGTCAAAGCAGGAGGGGCTGCCTGTTCCGAGGGAGCCGATGTGATCGATTAGTGGTTTGCGTTAGGACCGCCGACCCTCCACGCCACCCCTGTACTCAATCTTCCTCTTTAACGGACCAGAAGAGGTGTCGGGTGTTCGGATACCGAGGGATGCGAATAAAACAGGCCCGTTTGACCAAGAGTCTGGACAAACAGGGCCAATACGCTTCTAAAATAGGCACAAATTAAATGTTTTCATAATTGAGCTCTCACATTTTTGTATAGGCTATTCATGTTATTTTGGCAGCTATGCCTTAAGTGGTGTTTGAATGTGTATAGGTCTGCACACAGGTTATTTATGTATATTATCTCGGTCTTCTTCTCTCATCAATATACGGCAACATATGCTCACATCGTACCAGAGCCTAAACAACTATACAATATGTAATATTTTCTAATTAATCACGCCCTTGAAACAAACCGATTATAATAAAAGCATTCCCCTCACATAATAATATAAGTAGGAATTTCACACCGCGCTCGTGGAATGAACGATTTAATGTGATTGTTTCGGTCGAAGGGGACGTTTCCTAAGGCCTTATGGGAAAATAATGTCCTTATGAATTAAATAATAGGGTTATTACTTTCATTGATTTTACCTGTCTGGGAATTTAGGGTGGAGCTTCTCTCTCTCTTATTCTCTCTCTCCCCCTCTCTCTCTCTCTCCCTCAGTCTCCCCCCCCCTTCCCCTTCCCTTACTCTTCTCCCCTCTCTCCCTCTCTCTGTTCCTCTTTCTCTCTCTCTTTCTCTCTCTCTTTCTCTCTCCATTTCTCTCTCCCTCCTTCTCCCCCCTCCCTCCCCCCCTCTGGTGGTGTGATATTCTCTCTGGCTGGCTCCCGTCTCGTCCTCTTCTCTAATTATTTTCCTATAAGCCACCGCTTCCTACCGCGCAAATAGTAGAGTCACTGAGCAAAAATTATGTAAATATTATTAAAGGGACTCAGGCACGGAAATTCATTTGAGGTCGACGCAGAAAAGTAAAGCTCTGTCCCACGGATCCGCCTCAATTTATTTGCAAATAAAGGCGAGGTGACCGGGAGGGATCAGGGATATTTAGCTCGGCTGTCACCACCGCTCCTCCGCGCACGGGCTCGCCAGAATTAATGGTTTTAATAATTGGGATTTCAATTTCCAGGGAATTGGTCGCGTTTACACTTCATAAGATAAACACACTTTTCTAACTGTCCATATCCACCTACTCTTTACTGAAAAAGACACACACTGGAAGAAACACACTAACACACGCACGTACACACACGCAGTGGGGTGTTTTTTGTTCCGTTTCTGTCACTAATCGTCCATAATTCTTTCAATTCCGAAATACTACCACCTCTCTTCAACCTTAAAGGACATTTTATGTGTTTTTTCTTTACAACAAAGCCTATAATTTACAAAAATAACTATTTTACTTTGGTTAAATTCGTTTTGTAATCTGCTCATTCCCCCTTTTCATTTTCTAGTTTGTTCATTCTCTTTCTCTCTCTTTCTCTTTCCTTTTTTTTTTGTTAGGCTATATCTTTATCTCTGTGCCTCGAGGGACGCGCAGGCCTATTAGAACAAATGACGAGTGGCCCAGGCGCTTTTGTAAAGAAGCGCAGGCAGGCGGGCGCGCGCCTGTCCTATTATGTGCGACACATGATCAATAGGGCGATAACGCAGCAACATCAATATAAGCGACAGAACAATGAGGGATATCATCGAATATCTATCTTAATATAGCAGACTACAAGGGCCGTCTGACAACCGAGGCAGCTCATGAAAATTCCGCCCCACGAATCTACCGCCATCTCCTCCTCCTCCTCCTGTTCAATCGCCTATGCACACTCACGCGCACCCCCCCCCCCCCTCCTCCTCCTAGTCCCTCGCTTTCTTCCCTCCCCCCCCCCCCCCCCCCCCCCCCCCTCCCCCATACACACACACACGGGCACACAAACACGCAGTGCAGCTGGCGGGGCTATTATTTTCCCATTTCAATTTGACACCCCTGCCTTTCATGCTAATTCTATTATTGTAGGAAGTTTATGTGATTCCATATCACTAGAAATCGGTAATGTCTAATAACCCTTTGGGCCGAAAGAAAAAAAAAACTGCCTCGAGCCCCAAGGCAGCCAGTGGGAAAATAATTACTTTCATATCAAAACTCAGCAGGAGGCGCAGGGTCCTATAGCCCGCGGCCGCTAACCTCATTCCAGCTCGGCCTTTCAAATGAATAAATTTGTTAAAGCAATAAATACAAACAGCCAGACGGACATAAGCCTCAGTGCTAGCTCACAATAGGGAAGAGGAGATTTATGGTGTAAAACGACTAACTCTGGCGACCATGACCCAAGATCCCGCAATACATCTTTCTTTGGTCCCACACAAATTGTGATTTCATTTAAACAATAACTTTATTTATCAAAATGTTTACATATAAATATCATTTTTCTCGATTTTACAATATCTGAGGATTTATGTTGTGTATGATGATGATATGATCTTTTAGCCTCATTCTTAGTTTTTTTGTTTGTTTGTTTTAACAAGTTGATCACCGTCAAAAACAGTGAAGGAACCTGCTTCTAAACGTTTGGCCTACAGCCCAAAATATGAAGATAGCCACACTGTTTGAGCTTTTGGAAATGTCCGGACGTGATTGAAAAATAGACGAGAATCCAGTCTCCTGATTCCTGATATGTTATAGAGTATCTCAACAGAGCTTTGGGAATGTTTGACTTTTTGTTTATGTGTGTGTCATCATCAACCACCACAGCAAAAAAGTGTTAGTCCATATCCACGTCCTCTCCATCTGTGAGCGTGGGTGGACAGTCTGTGTTTGTCTCCAGACATTCAGAGGGAAGTGATGATGGAGAGGCGTACGGCTCCTCTTTTGTGCCTGCCTCGATCACACGCAGCTCAGCTGCGTGGCCGCCCTCTCCGTCGCCCTCGCTGTCCGAGTCTCCTTGCACCTTGAGACTTCCCTCGCTGACGCGGCCGTTGACGCCGGGCCTGGCCGGCTGAGTGTTCAGCACCGGCGTCGCTCGAGCTAAGCTGCTGTCGTTGTGCGTTGGTGGCGGCGAAACAGGGACTCTACTGTTACACGTGTCACACGCCTCCTCCACCTCCTCCTGCTTGGTGGCCTCCACCCCTCTATTGCTGACTGTGTCGTTGTCCTCGCGGTCCGACCTCGACAGAGGCCGCCTGACGGAGACGAAGCCCGGGAGGCCGGGCGAGGCGGGGCTGCCTTCGCTCGTCGCGGCCCCGCTCCTCTGTCCCAGGCCGTTCACACGGTGGTTTTCTTGGCAAGGTGTGCCCTTCAGGGCGGTTTGGGGCACGAGGAAGCCCAGGGGCTGATGGGTAATGGGGTAAAGTAGGAAGTGTCCCTTCCCCACCAGGGGCCTCTGATTGGGGAGCGAGGGGAAGTCCACCTGGGACTTGCGTCTGGGCGTCGCGTCCGACAGCAGGCTCTCCACGCTGAAGGGGTTGCGCTTCTGCAGGGAGGAGTTCCTGGCGCCCTCTGCCCTGCGCGCGGCCAGCGAGACCGGCTCCGGCAGCTCCCCCGCGGTTCTTTGGTTTTGGTGATTTTGGAGCTGGCTGAAGTCAGATCGCGTTTGGTCGCAGCTGGATAGGGTTTGATGCCCTCCACCTCCACCTCCTCCGCCTCCGCCTCCACCAGCACCACAGTTGGCCGAGGCCAGTTCCATGTGAATGGTGGCGGTGACGCCGGGCTGGTGGTGTGGGTGGTGCTGCTGCTGTTCGCTGTCTGTGAACTGGGACACCCCGCTGTCGCTGTCGGACCCCCCCGGTGTGTGGAGGCTGTCCCCGGAGAGCAGCTTGTTCTGGGACTTGAGCAGCTTCCGCTCCTGCTTCCGTTTCTTCTTCTCAGCGCGCTCGCGCTCGCGCCGGGCAATCTCCTCGGGGTCCATGGGCTCGCCGCTGCACGTGGTCGGGTGGGAGTTGTGGGCCGGCCGCCCCGGCCCCTTCTTGGTGTTCTCCTTCTTCCTCCATTTAGCACGTCTGTTCTGGAACCACACCTGAGCGCATACACACCCAGCAGGCAGGCACACGCAGACAGGCACACACACACACACACACACACACACAGGGACACACACGTTGAAAGTCAATATTTTTAAGGTGTCTTTTTAAGGTGTCAATGAATTGCATTACAATTGCATATGGGTAAAGAAAAAAAAATATGAATATGTAACTGGATTATACTATTATACTAATTGTTTAGAGGGGGAAACAATCCATTACTTTTTACATTTGAAGGGTGATAGTAATTACCCAGCAAAGTTGTTACATATAGCACTACACCTGTTTAGTAAACTTTACAAATAATGGCAAATAATCTTTTCACTCTCACTAACTAATTCTTCCCTAAGATTCTGTAAAACATTGACCTCTAAGAAGAAGTCAAGTAGCTCCTTTCCTCTCTTTCAACCTTTTCCTCTACCTTTTAATTTGGAGCTCTTAACATTTGAAGCTAACAGCTAATACACCACAAGCAAGGACTAAAAGATATGCCCAGATGTGACGGTTTTAATTGGCAATGGAGTCTGTGTAATAGGTAATTCTCTCAATTACGTTTAATTCCACCGTGGTGAAATCGGGCATAAACTCTCAATGTATTTTTCCTCAGCCAACCCCTCTGCTCACAGCCTAAACACTTAACACGGTGCATTTCGACTTTTCCCTCCCCATGTGCACCGAGCGCGCGAGACGCCCCCGCCCGAGTATTCTCATGAGCCAGCCTCTGGGCTCGCACCAGGCCGCGTGTTTCTCGCTGATAACGTAGGGAGTTTAGCATGCAAAAGTAGGATCCGTAAACCTTGCATAATAACGGCGAGACACCCAAAAATCACGTTTGACAATAGTGTTTCTTATGAATTGTTAATGTTGGGTATATCTTGCCTTCACAAACCAAACGATAGAAATAAAAAAGAATAGCTAAGAAGCTTGAGGAAACAATGATCTGAGGTTTAGGAGCAGAAATCCTTAAATAAAATACAGCGAGTGATATCTATCCCCCCCCCCCCCCCCCCCCCCTCATTATATAGATATGCCTGCGATTTATTTTAAAGATGTTTAAAATGATAACGTCAAAAATTAAGCATGCATATTCAGCTAGGTATATTTTCCTCATAACAACAGAAAAAACGATTTTCATTCAATTGTAGAACAAGAAATGGACAATAAACGTTGGAACTACTAGTAATAACAATTACAGCCTATTAATAATAATAATTATTATAACAACAATATATGTTGTAATACGATCATAAATAACCGTTAAAGTATTGATTTTATGGTATGCCTGTTATATTAAATTATTGTTATTAGTATTATAATTATTATAATAAGTATTATAATAATAATATATATTATTACTATTATTATTACTATAATGAACAAATACATAAATAACATTATATGATAAGATGCATAGCCAGTTAGAACGCACTACCATGGTTGGAATTTGAATTAATATTGTTATTATTAGCATACATCACTATTAGTATAATATTACTAGTATTAGTACCAACATCAGGTTTACTAGAATTTTTTAATGTAACATGACAAAGATATTTATAGAACTATTGATATTGTTTATATTTTATCCATATTTCTCTACCTATATATCTATATAAGTCTAATAATAATAATACTAATAACAATAATAATAATAACAACAACAACAATAACAAAAATAGTAATAATAATAATAATATCATCCTCGTCACGTGATATCTTTCCATCCATGGAGCCTTAGTTTGCTTCACAGATCCCCTTGTTTTATTAACCTATAAATCAATAGGTTGTCAGCATGCATAATGCAAGACCCTTATTGTTGCTTTGATAATTGACAAAAAACTAAATCGGTGTCGGGCAGGCCTTTAACAAAACACATTTTGTTATGATCCTTTGTGTGGGATGAGAATAAAATGTTGCTTGACATGATTTCAAATGTTTCAACTACAGGCTTGTCTGATGGCGAAAAGCTCATAGCACAGACAACAGTATTAATTAAGCAAGTCGTTCATTCATTAAACGTGTGTTGCTGTCTGTACCTGAACCCGTGACTCTACGAGGTCAAGTCTGAGAGCGAGCGCCTCGCGCATGAAGACGTCCGGATAGTGACTCTCGTTAAAAGCTTTCTCCAGTTCTTCGAGCTGCCAGCCGGTAAAGTTCGTCCTCGTGCGTCTTCGTTTACAGCCAGGGCTATCCTTATCCGGGTCTCCGGAATCTACAATGACGGGATTTAGTTATAGTTAAGAGGTTTGCTAATCTCACGTTCATATAATTGAATATGTAGGCCTATATGTAGGCCTACATAATTCTTTGCGTATGTAGGCCCACATATGTAGGCATAAGTATGGATGTATGTCTGTATGTGTGTGTGTGTGTGTGTGTGTGTGTGTGTGTGTGTGTGTGTGTGTGTGTGTGTGTGTGTGTGTGTGTGTGTGTGTGTGTGTGCGTGTGTGTGTGTGTGTGTGTGTTCATGCGCATGGGTGCGTGCGTGAGAAACAGAAAAAAGTGGGCTATAGATATGCTTTATTCTACAACATCAATATCTAGATCTGTGGTGGGATTTGCTAATAAATGGGAGCATTGTGGCTCTTATAGGATCGACCAATCAGTGTTATTTGGTGTAGCTTGATCATTTGTATGTATTTCCGATTACAATCAATAACATTATGCTATAGCTACATAATTCAATAGGCCTACCCCAATGTACCCAATGTTTTTAACACAATGCATAAGCCTCACTGTTCTTGTTATGTGCTTGTTTTGTAAACCTGCAATTTACGTCCAGCAACTTAAATTGAGTAGGAAAACAAAACAAAACATACCATGTTTTGCACAAGACTGGCTGTCAGGCACGTCAGTATCGATGGCAGTGTCGTATAGCATCGAGTTTTTAGAATGGCCCAACAAAAATACGGAAACCTGCATTTGATGCATTCAATTAAAAAAGCCACACTCGTGCTGAAGCTTACCTGAGAGTTTGTACTGCTGCCCGTCCCCGTTGAGTCCACAGCCGGATGAATGGAGCGGGTTTGAAGTGACCGAGGCCGAGCAAGACCCGTTAAGTAATCCATCTATAGAGAACGGGACGCTGCCGGCGGACTGGAGCTGGTGACTGCTAGCAAGCTCGTATACGTGGTGGTGGTGATGGTGATGGCCAAGGGGATAAGGGAAGCCGACCAACCCGCCCAAGGAGCCCCCGAACTGGGCATGAGGATGCTCGAGTACTCGACTGTCCATGCTCGCCCGAGCTGTGGCGGGGCCGAAGTGTAGATGCAGAGGGAGGAGTGTGGCTAAACATGCAGTCAAAAGTACAAAAAAAGAAAGAAAAAAAGAAGATAGGAAGAGGAGAGAATAAACGATGGGAAAAAAAAGATGGAGTGGGAAGGAATCCCACACAACGTACTCCGCTCCGGTTGTTGTCGTCGTCGTTATAGCAAGGCGCTGAGCAAGAGACTACAAGGTTTATACTTCCAGCGAGATGTCAGCCCCGCTCTTTCTCCCCGCGCGAGGCAGCTCATTAGGACCACTCTATCTGCTCGCGGGACCAATAAGAAGCGTTAATCGCCCAGTGACGTCAGAGGCGCGGTCATTGGAGAGAAAGAGCGAGTGTGTCTGTGGAAGCGTGTGTTTTTTTTTTTGTTGATCGATCGCTAATTACACCTGGCGTCGCCCTCTAATTCAGCCCTGTCAAAACAATGATGGCGAGGCCAACCGCGTGCGTGGAAATAAGTGACTGATGTGCATATACTCCAGAAACACAAACGCGTTTCGTCCTCGTGAAGAAAATGACGTTTTCTATTCCTAACAAATAGCCCAATGAATAACTTATTTCCTGTCACGTTGTGGACCAGACTCTCTCTCTCTCTCCATGTGAAAGTGATGTTTTTACAGCGGTATCGAGCGTGAGATTGATCCAATAACAGCGCTTCCATTATCCTCCTTTCACGAGCTGTCACATCCCATTCTGAGCTACAAGCCCTTCTCCATCTCCTGCGCCAATGGTCTAACTAACGCACAGGGACACATGCTTTGGCCTAACACCCAAGACTAATAGGCTGTTTTTGCACCATAGTTAATTTGAATACGCTTAAAATTGGCTGCTATATGTATATTGTAAGGGTAAAGAGGTAAATATTCGACCTTCTCGTTTCGTAGGATTTATATTGAATTTGTATAACTTCTCAATAGGTCACAGACGCTAATTAGTTATTCGTTTAGTGCAACACGTTAACGTGTGTTAAACTTAGAAATAAATGTATTTAGCTACTCCGTTATTATTATTTTATTCAGTCAAGCTATCATAATACACCAATAGAGGGCAGGAGTGGGCGTTGTGAAGTACCTCTAAAAAATAAAAACGTTTTTTTTTTTTTTGTGGAATTAGTGATATTTATGGGTAAATGTGGTATTCTCGACAAATAAACCAGAAAAAGGCTGAATGTTTAACCCAGTAACATGGATTCAAACAAAACTAAACATCAAACTATAATCATTACATCATGCCTACAACTGTTGATATCAATTTTTGAAATGGTGCCAACTGTAATCATTAATATTTTCACTTCAACCAATAAATACATATACAGTTATTCTTTTTTTATATTCGCAATTCAATGAAACTGGGTCAGATAGGTCCAAGATATAACTCATAATTCATTAAGTGTAATGAGGCCTTTGGAGTTAGGGTTAGGAAGAACCATTTCATAATCATGCAGGTACGGGCCTAGGAGGAAACAAAGAATGACTCCTGTTTTTAATGTATTTATCCAATGGGGAAAGGGCCGTTTTTAATTTGTATTCATTTTGTTTTATCAGTAACCTCTAGTGCTTGATGAGATCTAAACGGTGACATCGACTAGAATCTACGCAGGCCTATCCTTTTTTCCCTCTTTTATTTCTTCGGGGGGGGGGGGGGGGGGGGGGGGGGGGGGGGGGGGAGGGGAGGGGGGTGGCGGTATACAGATTATACATACAAATTGTAAACGGTGTTTTAGGGGGCAAATCTCGCCGGAGGCATTGACGGTTTCATTTTGTGTTCAATTTCTTGACAGAAAGCCACCCGCGTGCTGGTGAATACTGAATGGTAATCAGAGCTGGTTGAATAAGTGGCCCCTTCCATTACTGTGAATTAATTCGACTTTATTTATCCAATTTCTGGAGCTGACAGAATGTTAATTTGAGTTGAGATTTCTCTCTGCTGTTCGGCGCGTGACCCCGTAGCCCTGGAATTGGCGTGTTGTAATAACCCGAATCTTTCACCAGAAGCTCCGATAATTGTTACCTTATTAGCATGTAAATTGTTTAATTAATATTATTATGAAGAACCATATAATCCCTCCGTTACTTGACCCAGAGTCCACCACACATGAGCAGGCTCCCCTGCATGTCAATGTCTCGTTTCTAAAACGACTCTTCAATGTTCCTTGTTCATTGGACTGTAACCCCCCCCCCCCCCCCCCCCCCCCCCCCACACTCCAATCTCTGTGGAACTTCATGTCTTGAGAGGTTTCTTTGGTGGCGATTCTTTGACGGTCCCTCTGGTCTCTTTTTTTTAAATTTCTCTTATGATTTTTAATCATTACTTCTGAGCGCAGCTTATAATATTCATTCAACGTTTTTTTTTAACAGCAGAATCCAATGGCCTCTTGTCATTTGCTTATAAAAGCTGTTGACAAGAAAGGCAGATGACCCCCCCCCCCCCCCCCCCCCCCCCCACTAGCTTCCAAGCCACCGCGCGAGCCAAACACACGCGGCGCTCGATGAAAAGCAGCCTTGACATGCTGTCCTGGGAGACGCAGCATTTAAATTCGACTTTTTTCCTTCCTTCCGCTTTTCACTGAGCACGAGTGACATTGTCAGATGCTAGCTTTAATTAACTTGATAATAAGATGTGCACGACTCACATACAAACCGGGGTTCTGCTTGACTGGTTGCCTCTCCTTGTTGCCTCTCTCTCCCTCTCCCTCTCCCTCTCCCTCTCCCTCTCCCTCTCCCTCTCCCTCTCCCTCTCCCTCTCTCCCCCTCCCCCTCCCCCTTCTCTCTCTCTCTCTCCCCCCTCTCTCTCCCTCTCCCTCTCCCTCTCCCTCTCTCCCCCTCCCCCCTCTCTCTCTCTCCCTCTCCTTCTCTCTCTCCCTCTCCCCCTCTCTCTCCCCCTCTCTCTCCTTCTCTCTCTCTCCCTCTCCTTCTCCCCCCTCTCTCTCTCTCTCTCTCTCTCTCTCTCTCTCTCTCTCTCTCTCTCTCTCTCTCTCTCTCTCGCTCTCTCTCTCCCTCTCCTTCTCCCCCCCTCTCTCTCTCTTACACTCCCCTCATAAGGGTTGTTTCTTTCTCGGTGGCTTTCTGTCCCTCTTTATTTACAAATTTTCAACCAGTTTCTTAAATGCTCCACGTTTCTTTCCATAGCCCCCTAGACCGGGTAACACGCTTTTGTTTATATCATTTGATAAAACATCTGTTACCATGATCTTGCTAAATAATGACGCACTCGAATCAGGTGGTGATAATGCAAAAATATAATTGGCCTATAGCCTATCCAAGAAAATATTCACTCTCCACTTTTTGTGAGATGTTTTTTCAAAAGGTTGACAACCAGGGGACCTTATTTATAATATGTTTGTGAATAGTGCAAGACACTAAGGGCAAAATGATTATATAATTTAATAAGATAAATATGTAGAAGTTACAACAAGCTACATCTAACTGTTGTTGCTAAATGTTTTATGGTAACCTCTATTGCTCTTGGTAAGACCACGTCAAACACTTCGGATCGAGCGGACATCTAGAGTCTTCAGAAGGATTTGTTTTCTTTATGCAACAAATATAATGGTTGCTAAATACGTTCATCTAGCAAGGAGAGAAGAACACTTGAATACGAAGATGTCCATTAATAATAATATGTAAAACTTGATTAATTTGTAATACGTTTTTATTAGAGTTAATATATACATACATACGTTTTTAGAACTGTTTTTGTACACATATGCTATATGGTAAATAAATAAATAAATAAATTCAAAAGTTTTGTTCAAAATGTTTCCAAAACTTAAAGGAAGGGTAGGCAATTTATTTTAGAAGCGCTTTTTGTTATATTTGTTGAAATTCTCTTCGCATCCCGAGAGCAATCAATAAATCAAATGCTTTAACAAATTTGTTTTTAATTAATCTGGTATCTGTTCTTGTCACAGGCCTCGGATAGGCCTGACCAATCATTTCATTCGGCCCGATGAAATGTTTGGATACATGCTTACCTAGCCGGCTACCTGTGTGCACTCTGCCCATGCACTCTTTGTGCATGACCAGAGACTTCCACAAGGTTAGGCAGACCAATTGCTGAAGCTAACCAGCTAGTCATTTGTTTTAGGGGAGTGGCTTTGGGAGGAGGCCTGAGAGGGGTGGGATTTCTTTGGTCAGATACTTTAAAATCTGGCATATCCTGGCTGGTTTCTCCAAATTGCCTACCCTACTTTTGTGGTCTTTTTCACAACAGATGACAGATGTTAATAAAGATGGGCATATGAGAGGAAGACTTTTATTTTGAAATTGTTCCAACTGTCATTAAATGTGTTCTAAGTGGGATTTGAACTGGCCCCTCAAGACTCTTGAGGAGGAGCATATAGAGATGCTAATAGCTACAAAGTAAAATGAACTGCCACTCTAAAAACAGGGATGGATTAATGGGTTTAATGATTTTTGGTAATTTAAGCAGTTAGAATTGGACAGTTTGTGTCCCATTCTACTGGGAAGCATGTATTTGTGAAGGTTTAAGACAATAATATGTCTTACTGAATATGTTATAATCCTGTCAGGATCTAACACAACGTTTTTTCGCTTAGCATTTGTTGTTTACAAAGTATCTATTCTTTCTTTATTTTAAATTACCCTTAATCACAGATATAGTATCAAATGGCTTTACAGGCAATCTTTTATGACACCCTCCTAACCCTAGCTCCACCAATAATATTAAAATGTTTGTTTCAGAAAAAAATATGTTCACCGTTAGGAATTTACCAAAGCCCTGGACTTAAATGACTAGATAAGGCCGTTGTTTGCCATTCCTGTTGCAAAGTGTGAATTAAATTATCTGGCATGTGGATTTATTAAAAAGTAAATGTGAGAAACAAAGCAACAGAGAGAACAGCTTTTCTTAAAATATGTACCAATTAGTTAGTTTGGTACATATTCATTAGTCTGCACAGTGTTTACATAAAGTTGGAGCAGAGGATTACCATGTGTTTCTTGAGTTTCCCTGTGGTGTACTCAGGTTTAATCCTTCCCACAAACACAAGCAGGTTCAATGCTTCATTGGCTTATTGGAGTTCCTGAATTGTCTGACAGTGTGACTGCAGGGTTAAGGTAATGACCCTACTAGATAAAAATAAATGAGATGGATGGATGGATGGGTGGATGGATGGGTGGATGGATGGATGGATGGATGGGTGGGTGGATGGGTGGATGGGTGGATGGGTGGATGGGTGGATGGGTGGATGGGTGGATGGATGGGTGGAACATATATGGGTGGTACACATTAAGAACATTTGGAATCCTTATAAAATTGCCAGTGTTCTAGGTCTCTGTTCATGAACGTTGCATCACATCAAACACATGTAAATGTGAACTACTGATTGATAATTAGTACTGAAATCCTCATAGAACTCAACTATGTGCTCTAGTGCCAGAGAAATAGAGGCATCGGGACCTCAGTGCATTCTAACCACCTACCCAACATTTTCAACCCCTGTGAACCCTCACAGAGCACTTTGTGTTTCTCTTGAGACAAGGCATCAAAGTAATATTCATTAATAATTAGCAAACCAAGGTGATGGTTAATTACTCAATTATGGCGAGCAAGTAAATTTTTAACTATCTAAGTAGAGCCCCATGATTATTTAGTTGATTTATTTATAATTAAGCTCATTTAAATTAATTGTCAAACAGTGATTGTGATCCTGGAAGCGGTTTTGCAGCCCAAACCAACTCAACTATGTACGATTCCAATTAGGGTAAAGAGGATTTTATATATTGGTATTTTTTTTCCCTAGCACCTAATAAAGGCTTTGATAATTTAGACCATTTCCTTCTGATCCTGTGTGAGTGCTGGGTCCTACTAATCCAATGCAATTAGAACTTTTTCTCCCTCTAATTATCAGCATAATTGAGCTGCCGACAGAATATAATGGGAGAGGCAAATTGTGATTGAATTGAAGTTTCTTCTTTAATTTGCCCCTTTCTTATAGGAAGATGAAATAAAATGTAATTTGAATTATCTCAGTTCACGCTGATAATAACCCTTCCTGAAAAACTTTCTCAACGTTTATGTAAAGAGGAATTTAAAATGGGTCTGGCACTTACAAACTTATATTAGAGCAATCATTTCTATTCAATTAAGAGTGACTTATCACCTTTGCTGAAACGTGCCTATTATGCCAAACGCCAATGCTTGAAGGAGTCCAAAATGTCATTTTAATTGTTATCAGCCAATCAATCAGTCTGTGCCCTCACTTTTCTTTCTCTCCCCCTTCTCCCTCTTTCTCTCTCCATCTATCTCTCCATCTCTCTCCATCTCTCGCCCTCTATTTCCCTCTCTCCCCCACCCCTCATCTTTTAGAGCTGGTTCCCTGCCTTGGCTTGAGCCACACGGAATAGACCTAATTTACCACCGCCACCCTGGGGAAATCTGCTATGCAGATTAACATTTTCAAAATATAGTAATGACATCATTTGAGAAACGGTGACAGGAATTTGTTCCCTAGTATCTGGTGCATTAATCAAATGCATGCGTTTTCCTTTTACTGTGCCATTCTATACTCTCATTCCACACATAGAAGTATCAGAAATGTGTGTGTGTGTTTGTGCGTTTGTGTGTGGTGTGTGTGTTATGTGTGTTAGTGTGTGTGTGTGTGTGTGTGGTTTATGTGTATGTATATGTGTGTGTATGTGTGTGTGTCTGTGTGTGTGTGTTTGTGTGTGTATGAAAATGTGTTTAAGTATGTGTGTGTGTATGTGTGTTTATGTATGTGTGTGTTTGTGTGTGTGTGTGTGTGTGTGTGTGTGTGTGTGTGTGTGTGTGTGTGTGTGTGTGTGTGTGTGTGAAGCTAATGTTTTGATGTGATGGGTGTACACACTGGATCAAAGTCCACGCAGCCACTGGCTGGCTACTCGAGCCCAACTGAACCATTTGTAGGAGAAAGAATGGAGAGATGGAGGGTTGGAAGGATGGAAGGAAGAAGGAAACAAGCCCCCTTGAGGCTCACTTAAACCCACTCTGTAAACGAGCAAAGATGTTTTAATTAGGAAGCAAGTTAACGTGCATCTAATTTTAATCACTTTAATAGATATCCCAGTCAGTAGGGTTTGAGGCTGTATAAATTGAATTCACAGGCTTCCCCTCGAAAACAAAGAAACAAACTGATAGGACCTCAAATGTTTTCTTCTAAGGTGACTATTCTGACATTCGTAGCTTAGTTTTTAGTGAAAGTCCACGTCTTGACACCTTAGCCAGGATATGTTAATTATTGTGATCATATAGAAATATTAGAAACATACAGAACCCAAAGGTGGAACCCGTGTGAAATGAGAACAGTGAAAATCATGCTTAAAAATAAAACAAAAAGAGTCATAGCAAATAACTGGCATAACAGTTATTAGTAGTGCCCTGATGCCCTTCTTCTCTCTCTCTCTCTCTCTCTCTCTCTCTCTCTCTCTCTCTCTCTCTCTCTCTCTCTCTCTCTCTCTCACTCCTAACACTCTCTTTGCTAACAATCTTAATGTTAGCAAAATTGCTAACACTAAGAATTAAAATGCTCAACTCATTAATATAAGCAGTTTAATATATGAATTACATCCTTATGATATTTGTATCATTTCTAATGATAACAATCAATGTAAAAAGATGGTAAAACCAGAACACACAATACTACAATACCTACTACAATACTCACAAACTACAATACTATTTACTTCAATATACTAACTACAGTACTACTCACTACAATATAGGCAAATGCAATATTAAACTATAATACTACTCACTAAAATGGCTTTTTTAGTACAAAACTACTCATTACAATACTAGGCTACTTAGTAAATGTTACTCACTAGTATAATACTACTTAGTACAATTCTACTCACTACAATACTAGGCTACTGAATACTACTCACTTGTAAAATACTCATACTATTCACTACAATACTACTCACTATAATACTGATGAATACAAACCATATAATCACAAAGAACCATCAGAGCAAGGGATACAGAAGGGAATCAATAAGCAGACATGCATTTTGGGACAAAATAATTACCAAATTGATTAAATGTGGTATTTTGTCAATACCGTAATGCTTAATAATTAATGACTTACAACCACTGAATTGAAAGTAGCTATAAATTGTGTTAATGGATATTGCAAATAGGGAATTTAACAGTTGTAATTAATTCTACTGTACTTTCAATCATGAATCAGTTAATATTATTCTTAAATGTTGCTTAAAAGTAATATTACACTGATTTCTTTTTTTTAATGAATCCTAGCCTTTTCATTGAATGTGCCAAGAAAACTACCAAAACGAGTCAATCATTGCATCTGAATAAGTCCACTAAGCATAGTTTGATACCCTCTTTCATATTCTATCTAACATGTGCCTAATTGTTTACCGTCGCTTGTTTACATAAATACAAAATGCAGTGGGAGGGGAGAATAAAAAGAGGGTTAACACTCGGTACGTTAAGAATGTGCTTGAGAATTAATAACATTTTGTGGCAGATAATTACTTATCAATTAAAGCTGTTATCCTGTCTAATTAGGCACCGTTCATTAAATTCAGCCAATTTAAACCTTAATCAAAGTTAGCGGAGCCTGACACCATGGGTAGGTGGGAGAGCGCCTCCCAGTGGCTGTCTGATTACCTGCGGGCTCCGCGAAGGACTACTAAAGTTATACGAGCCGAACGATGAATGCGCAGGAACAAAGAAATAGACGGGCAGGTGAACAGAGCAAAAATAGATAAAACTGGTTATTTATTTTTGGGCTTATTAAAAATAACGACGTCTGAAAGGAATTGCTCCACTGAAAGGCCTATCCTACTTGACCTGTTTATATAACTAAGGGAATATAATCCTAAAAACATATTGCAGGCCATTTGAAAGCAAAACGGTCACTTTCAACGACGCCACGTCGCCTACTTGGAATGTTAATTAATATTGGCTGTTGTTTGGTCTAGTTAATAAATGGGTGAATTATACACTTCGGGGGCACCGCCTTCCCAATCGGTTTAAATTATTCCTCCCGACATTGTCCTCCAATTTCCCCGCTCTGATCCTCCACTGATGGGGTCCCTGTCATGATCCAGTCTGGCCTACACGCACGCACGCGCGCACAAGGCGTGTACCCTGCAGTCTCCATCTGTCTGTCTTTGTTCTGCATGGGTGTATTTTAGCTCATTGCTTTCTGCATTTATTGATTCTTTTTGTTTTTTTTTAATTTGGTGCCTGCTCTGTTGGACCTCGCGCCGTCAGCGGAGGGTGGCAATATCTTCCATCCCATTAACTCGTTTGAGAGGCGAGGCTGGTTAAACAAAGGCGCCCGCAATCTGATCCCCCTTTCCCCCACTACCACGCCACACACACACACACACACACACACACACACACACACACACACACACACACACACACACACACACACACACGCATGACGCACGCACGCACGCACACACACACACACACGCACGCACGCACGCACCCTTCCTATCACTCGCACTCGCGCACTCACGCTCCGTATCTCCCTTCTGTCCTGTTAGACAAAAAGGATCCATTCATTTGCACCAAAAGTCCACACCGTGAAATACGGTTCTAATTGCAAAGTGGGGGTGTCGTGTAGGTCGGTGAAGACTACAGCAGGAATCATGTGTGAATAGCAAGCGTCACGATCTTTTGGTGATTTGCGAGCACTCGATGTGTGGTGACGGGTTGCAATTATCCTGTTATTGTAATTGTCATAAACCATTCAATGAAAGGAATACAATGTTAGCCCAGAATGCAGAGGTGCCACAACAAATACAATTGATTATTACACTTTCCATATTTTTTATCATAGGTTAGATTTGAACCATAACCTGAATTAATGTGTATTGGACAATTTACAATGATTATACAAATATCATATTATTGTGTTATACAAATAGGCCTTTAGTATATATATATATATATATATATATATATATATATATATATATATATATATATATATATATATATATATATACATGGGCTAACACACCTAAAAACCCAACTCTCCGGAGAACATCTCATTAACTGATTTGTTGTTAGGCCTACATTGTTATAATCTCCTGCTATGCACTTGAGTAATAAAATAGATAAATATACAATGTATTAAATCATCAATTGTGTTTGTCTGCACTCTGTCCAGTTGTTCATTACAAACTTAGTCCTGTAGCACTTTACATTTTTCTGGTCACTCCAGCTGTAGGACTTAATCGTTTTAGAAAAATAAAAAAACTTGCGCTAAATGGCTTAATGTATGTAATGTAGATAGATAGATAGATAGATAGATAGATAGATAGATAGATAGATAGATAGATAGATAGATAGATAGATGGATAGATAGACCCCCCATTTATTTACCAGTCATTGTCATTATAAATCTCGAGCGCCTTCATGTGGTCATTTGAATACAATGCAGTTCAACTCACAAATAAACAGCCCAAGACAGATTGAAAGAAAGAAAGAAAGAAAGAAAGAAAGAAAGAAAGAAAGAAAGAAAGAAAGAAAGAAAGAAAGAAAGAAAGAAAGAAAGAAAGAAAGAAAGATGAGCAATATTCTGGGAGGTAGTAGGTGCTTTTAGAGAGAGAGCGTGTGTGAGAGAGAGAGAGAGAGAGAGAGAGAGAGAGAGAGAGAGAGAGAGAGAGAGAGAGAGAGAGAGAGAGAGGGGGGGGCTGAGGATGTTAGATAATCTAAATAAGGTTACTTACTTACTTAGTTTGATTGACTATAATACTTAAATATTTTTCGGATGAATTAACGCTCACCAAGTATTAGTAGGGCTACCTATTGATCATTCAATCAATCTCATCAGAGCGGAAGTGGCAAGCAGCAGCCGCGCACCGCTCATAGAGCGCACCTGCACGGAATGTTTTAACAATCACGGGTAGGCCGTTTTGGCATAGGTAGACACGGGCTGTTCTCCCCACTTCACGTTACAACGATGATGGCTGAAGTAAGAAGAGTGCAGTTGACCACATTTCCTTGTGATTTCTCTGGGTCCCCAACTGATGATAAGTCAACGTTGCACACCAATTCAGTACCCAGTGCGCCTGCATCGGTAGCTCTCTCGGAGACTGAGGGAAAGTGTTCAGGAGTTGCTCAATCTCAATCGACCGTAAGATGCGTTCTCAAATTATTCGAATCTGACGAACGCGCCTTTCCTGAGTTTAGTTATACTGAACTTGTGGAGAAAAACAAGGTGGGCTTTCGGTTTGCCTGTGAAACACAGCCAATACCATTACTTTGAAAGTGCCACTGAGGCAGAGCTGGCTAGGCTGAATGTTGAAGATGTCAATCATAATGCTGCTGTTGTTTTTATATTTTTTTCAGCAGAGTGGCTCCATAGTCATAAAAGATGGAGCTCAGAACAAATCTGAGGAGCAAGAAACTCCATACCATGAGGAACTGGCTGCCATTGCCAGACAATTTGAGAATAAATATGTAAGTTGCTCTCTGCAGCATTTATCCAGTGACTCTCTTAAATCCACCTTTTTAATCATAAAAATTATCCCAAGATAAGTCTGGTAGACTAGACAGCTTGCATGTTTTACATGACTTTGAAGAAATTGTATTAGTTCAACTTGTATTTTGTTTGTTCTTTAGAGACCATTTTTGACGTCACTGTGGTTCCTGGAACCCCACTTTTAATGATGCCTCTTTCTTGTCCTACAGGGTGAGGTAAAGAAGAAAAAGAAGGACCGCATCCAAGACTTGGTTGATATTGGATATGGCTACGATGATGAGGACTCTTTCATTGACAACTCTGAGGCGGTGAGGGAGATACGTATATTGTGGACAGTTTATTTTTAAAAGTTCTTGAGATCTTGTTGAATCAATCCCAATTTGAAAAAAGTATTATCAACAATAGGGCATCTGATGTGCAGAAGCTGAACATGATAATGTTGTTCTACTGTACATGGTCTGCCTTTCTGTTTGTTTGACATGATTTTAACTATGACTAGGAAAAAAAGGGTGTATTTTCGTGTTGGACTTAGAAATTGTAACGTATTCCCAATGTGACCCTTGTGTTTTCTCCAGTATGATGAACTTGTACCAGCCTCCCTCACAACCAAACATGGAGGATTCTATGTAAACTCAGGCGTACTTCAGTTTCGCCAGGTTTCCGACACTGAGGTGGAAGATTTCACAACGAGAAGCATCACACTAAAGCCCCCAAAGGTATCTGGTGCATTGTGGTACCATGCAAGTATTTTATAATATTTAAAATATTATAAAAACAATATGACTTGGCTCTGAATACCTATATTCTGGGTTCAAACACCAATGTCTGCAGTCTACCAGAGTAACTTGATTACCTTGCTCATTAATGACATGCATTTAAAATCAGTGACATGCTTGGTGGTAAGATGGATAAAACCGTATGCTAAATTACCAAAAAGTAAATGTTAATGAAATATTTGCATTTTCAGAAGCGTAAATTTATTGAAGGATCTGATAAACCCCAAAAGAGGCGCAGAAAAGAAGGTGAACAACTGAAAAGAACAGGGATTACCATTTCCATGAAAGGGTGAGAGATTTACACAAGGCATGCCATTTCTTGGGATATTAGGTCCCCATTGTCGTATTGACATTGTCTTGGTGCGAAAAGAGCGACCTAGCAAAGTAAATTCATGAAATGAAGGTCGGTAACTCAATTACCAAAATGTCTCCCTTTTTGTTATTCCTGGCAGTGCTTTATCAGAAAATGTGGTTGAAGTACCGAAAAGAATTAAAAAGAAGACATCTGCTGGCCCTTTGAGTGTCACAAACATGCTAAAGAAGTTTCGAAGACAGAAGGAGAGAGAAATGCAGATGCAGGAGGGCAAAGGGGGGCAGTCTTTTGGCACATCAAGGTTTCCGATGTGTCCCGCAGATGCAGGAGGGGGTGGAGTGGCCGATCCGCTGCTCAGTCTGATTGGCTCCACTGATGACCATGCACTTATCCAAGCTGCTGTCACGGTGGACTTCGACATAGACTTGGACTCTTTGTTAGACGCCACTGAAGATGTTTCCCAGCTCAAAACGGCTCAACACGCCACAGAGATGCATCCCATCATGGCTTCCCCAGCCAGTGCAGATGTCCAGAACCAGTCCACAGTTCTGTTTCAGGACCAGTCTCAGATGGAGCTCAAAAGCGGCTTGGTACCTCAGCACGTTACCCTACCTGAAGGCCTTTCACCAAAACTAGAAAGGAGGATTGGAGACCTGGTAAGCTCATATTTGGGTTATTTGGTTCGTTGACTCCAAGCCAAAGGTGCATAGTGGGATTGTAGTTTCATATTTTGGAACTTGAAATAGTTTGTAAATTGGTATAGAAGTGTAAATTCAAGTTTAGTTCCACATAAACCTAACTGTCATACAGGGAAAATAGAGATGCTCCCACGTTTTTAAGGTAACACTTATTTTGTTAAGACGTAAGTTTGTTATTATTACTTTCTTTTAATTGAGTTTTGATCCAGCGCTCATCATGTTTTCATTCCAAAAATTGCAGGATCCTTTAGAGAAGTTAAGGGAAGCTATTGGCAAAGTGATGCCAGAGCAGATTGCCCGTTTCCATGACAACCGGCAGGCACACGCACAGGTCAAGTCCACGAAGTACGCTCACTCACGGCGGATTGGATTGGTTCAGAGCTGAGGGTTTGCCTCAGTAATTTGAATTTAGTTTTGACATCATGGGTTTCCTCATTCGGCAAGGAATGCTACTCCAGTAACTCGCCTGGATTCCCCGATAAACTCCTTCCATCACTTTGTAAATTATGACCAAGTAGTGTGAAGCCATTTGTATTGTCTCAAATTGAGACACTGAAGGAATTCTTAAGGTTGAATGTTGATTTCAGGAATCCCTAGTGCTTCACTCATCTACTTGTTGTTTTTTTTATAGGGGGACTGAGGAGAAGAAGACACGAGAACAGAAGGTGACCGTGGGCTCTGAGGATGAGGGTGAAGAGAAAATCGGGAAGAGGGGTCCCCAGAAGAAGTTCAAATGGAATGAAGAGATCAGGTCTGAGCAAGAAAAGACACGGTTAACACAGCTGACTGTCATTTGTTTTAATTTCATTTACAGAATGGCTTCCTCTCAAGAGGCTTAGCTTTTTGGATACATAAGGCCAAAGGGGGAACTTGGTCTCTAAGAAATACATGAACCAATCCAGTCGTCTTGTAATGAATCTTGTGAAGGTTGTTCTTCTTTGAACCGGATTGTTGTTGTTGTAATATTTATTTCTCTGTACTTAACCCGCATGTACAAGCAGAGAGTGTCTGTGCCTTGTGGTAAAAGCAAAGATGGATAGCTATGAAACTGAAAAGATTGAGAATCAAGAAATGGAAGAGTACCTGAAGAACTTCCTTGACCACGAGATAAAAACCCTATGGCCAAAAGGATGGATGCAGCCACGGTAATTAATGTATTTAGTCATCTTCACTTTTTAACATGTCATCTGTGTCAATTATTTTAAATGTTTTATACACCGAGCAAAATTAACTTTTTACATCCAAAGATTCAAGTCTAACATTTTCTTTTTTTTCAGTTTAAATATACATACTAACAATTTGCTTTTAGGCTACTGCTAAAAGAGAGCAAGAAATTTCTAGGTCAATCATCTTCCTCAGTGTAAGTACAATACATTTTTAATTTAAAAAAAACTTGCCCTTTCAATAGGCTTACATTTCTGTTAATCTCTTCTTGTAAAGCAGAAGTCTGAAAAAAGCAAAGTCTGAGAAAAAAATGGCCTCCATCAACAGCGGTTCTAATTTCCCGGATGGCTCTGCTGAATCACCTGATGGCCATTTCCACAGGGCTAGCTCACCCGAAGAGTCAGCCCTCTCCCTGTACGCCGACAAGAACACTCTGAATGAAGTCCTTACCGCTAACGCCCATCCCAATGTCTCTGTGTTAATGGAGGGTAACGGGGTCAAAAGGCTTGGTTCAGAACCCCCCACACCATCCGAAACGGCAGAAAAACCACAGCGTGACGCAGACTCGGTGACTGCTGCTTCCATCCATTCACCACTGGATCTGCTGGCGGAACAAGCGCTTGCCCGAGGGCTACTTTTCAATGCCACGATTTCCCAGAAACTAAAGGCTGTGGCCGCTTCCTCCGCCAAGGGCAAGTACTCGGACCTCAACAGTCCGCCCTTTCCTCCCTCCGCTCCTCAGTCCAGCCCTGTAAGTTTCCCAGGGGTTGGTAAGTGCTACCTCTTTGAAGCCACTGTACCACAGGCTGCTCAATTCCCAAGACAAGTAGAGGCTACAACAATGCAGGCTTTGGCAGATGACTGCACCACCATCCATTCACCAGAAGAACGCAACCATGTTGCACACAGTGAGTTTGTGTGAGCTTGTGCTTACGGTTCACTCATGATGCAGTGCATTGCAATGAGGTGGAATTGGTGGTTTCATAATTGCTATAATAATTTGTATTTATTTTTCTAGACTGGACCAATATTCTTGAAGAACAAAACATTGGAACACGCATGCAAATGTAACTCTAAATCATCATATTGTCCAAATATGGAGTTCACATAGAACTGCCAAAATAACGATCATAACAGTCGGAGTGATCAATTATTAATATCAATAACTGGATCAAAGTTGTACTTCCAGTATTCTTCTGTTTTGGCCATGTTAAGTTCTTGCCATATTCAATATAATGAATTGCTGACTAATTACAAATAAGATGACTTGAAATGCAAAGTCATTTTGTTACCTTTTCTTTGATTGTAGATGAATATTATTAAATATTATACAAAATATTCTAATTATAGTTTAACTTTTTTGCTTTAAAAAAGGCAAATTAGTAAGGGTTTCTTTAATTTGTGCTACTGTGCTGTCTGCCCCAATGACCAATGGACTTGGCTTCACTTTATAACAAATGGTGCACAACCATAACAGTTTCTTTTTTAAATGTTTTCATTGTCTGTATGGCAACGGTAATAACTGAATCTACCCTGAGCACTAATAAAAGGAATTAATGGTATGATTGTTTTATTTTTGATGGTTATTGCTTCTTGGTTCACTATAAGGTACCAACCTTTTATACATTAATGTTAAAAAGTAAATTTGATAGCAAATGGCCAAGTCATGTTTTTGGATAAAAGGAAGTTAATCAATTCTTGCCTTCTTTACTTTTAATTGATAAAGTTAAATTATATTGGTATGTTAGTTAAGGTAATGGTTGTAATAACCTGTTCATTTGCAAGGGAAAAAATATAGACGAGGAAAGCAACTACTAACTACTAAGTCCACCTGGTCATTTTATGCTGAAAGAAATTATGATTTGATAGAATTTGTCAACTGGTGACATTAAATCCATAGACAACAAGCGGAGTCTTAATTTCTATTTCGGTTACATTTCTGTGGTTTTGTGCACTTATGTCAAATATTCATTTGTATTAACAGTTTAACTAACCCTATTTACAGAAGTATTCTACATGAAATAAGCACTAATATTGAATGAGCAATTTGCACAGGAGTTGTTTAAAATGTGTACCTGAAAGATCTTTATGGTAAGTGGTATTTATAAGTAGAAATGGTCTAGTTCTGGCACCTCACCAATGGAACAGGGTAACTGAAAAATACGCACAATATCCATATAGTGAGTCCATTTGGCAGGGAAATGTCTGATGGTTTAGCCAATCGTATATCTTCTTCTGTTTGCAATAGGAAGGGCTTATCCAATCCAAAACAGCATTGTGTTATATCGAATGGTTTGATACCCAATAAATGAACTGGATGGACAGGAGAAGAACGCTCAGTATGAAGTGTCCACAGTTAGTGTTGGAGGTTCCTGCAAAGAAGGGATAAGATGACATAAGAAAACCAAACACCAGAATAAAATGTTTTAATATATAAACATTTATAACTAAATGGCCAGCACAATGCATAACATAGAAACATTGTTCATGCAGTACAGGTCAACTCCTGAATTAGCTTTTATTAATAGTTTTTAGATATAGGGTTAGATACCCTAACCCTTGGATTCAAAACAATAACTCACATATAAACACACATACCTTTGGCCCTGAGGAAATCTACTTTCATCGTGCAATTTAGCCATCCAAGAGCACCCTTTGCAGAGACTGTATATTTCCCAGCCTGCTCTCTACTTGGATGAGTGGGCTGGGCAACTACCTTTCCATCTCTTAGCCAGGTGACCAATGGCTGAGGGTTTCCTCTTACTTCCCAGCTGAGTGCCTCCCCTTCTCTAAGGTGCAGCTCCTTTGGACATAAGGAATGGGGGCCATCTAAGGAGAAGAAGGAGCAGAAGTTGGAATTAGAACTAAATTAGAAATTAGAAAGCCAAGGTGGTAGTAGGGAAAAACTAAGAAGAAGACAGGAATAGGATATCATTGAAAAGAAACGTATACATGGATGATTCAGCCGGGTTGAACTCACAGTATACCATAGCTTTGAGCTTCTGTGACTGCATCACAGGAGGTGGCGCTGGTCCTTGTGGTCCCAGATTCAGCACAGCCTCGCACCAGTACTGGACCCCATCATCCTCTCTGCTGGAGTTGATGCTGACGGTGAACGTCTCTGTCACCGGTTTCACAACAGTGTTCCTGCTGAACTGTTCCGAACCCAGCATGGCGTCACCTCTGTAGAAGGTCACTGTGAGGTTCTGAACAGGAGCAACGTCCTGGACACGGCACTGGAGAGTGTAATGATGTCCTTCAAGCAGTGGGCCGATGTGGTTTACAAAGCTGATGGATACGTTTTTCGGAGGTTCTGCAAACACACACACACACACACACACACACACACACACACACACACACACACACACACACACACACACACACACACACACAGGAATGATGAAGACACAAAAACACAAATACATGTAAAAATAAACCTGAGCCAAGATGAAATGTGGTACTGACTGTAGACAGTTAGATGAAGCACACTGGAGCAATCCCCACCATGGTCAACCATCACAAAGCACATTGGTTTAAGACCCCACTCTGTGAGTTTGGCCAAGTTCAAGACCTGGAACCGAGCGTTCCAGGTCAACTCTTGTTTTCCGACCTAAAGTGGGGGTTTAAAATAGGCATATTAGGTGTTTGTCTTGTACAACTCTTTAGTGTCTTCTGAAAAGCCATTTTTTTGGTGTAACTGGAACAACTACACCCACAAAATACCTTTTTGCAATTTGCTGCATGCGGCCCAGGCTAGATCCTACAGTGCCTGACTCGGCCACAACTGGTGAACGTAGAAGCGGAGGGGTCTGCATTACAGTTAACTCTTGCTGGAGCTCGGATATGGCAGTACATACAACATACTGCTCACCATACATAGAGCTCTAAAAGTACAGCCCTTCTACCTTCCTTGGGAATTCATCTCTGCTATAATAAAAGCAGTCTCTATACTCCCACAGGCGGATAAAATGCATGTGTTAGAAGACCTATATGGAGTAATTAATGGACTAGAGAATGCTCACCCTGAGGCAGCTTCTATTGTTGTTGGTGACTTCAATAGGCTAATGTGAGGAAAAGTTGCCTTAATATCAACAGCACATTAACTTCCCTACCCGTGGTGATCAGACTCTTGACCATTGTTATTCACAACTACGGAACATCTGCAAACCCCTCCCCCGCCCTGCCTTTGGTAAAGCACATAACACCTTCATTCTTGTCCTCCGAAACTACAGACACTGTCTAAAACATTGTTTTTTTGGCCAGTTCAACGCTGGAGTAAGGAATCCATTGCTGGTCTGTTGTTGTTGTTGTTGTTCTGTGTTGCCGATGGTGGAGACATTGATGAATACACAGACTCTGTCTCAGCGTGCAATGATGATCTTGTAAATGTTAGGACTTTGCCCAACCAAAAGCCCTGGGTTAATGGTGATGTCTGTGCCAAGCTCAGAGCAAGGACTTTGACTTTGACTTTGACTATAGCTGGACCTGGAGGCCTTGAGGATGTCCAGAAATGACCTACGGAAAGCCATCTCAGATGCCAAAGGAGACTACAGGGACAGTGGAAGTCTAATTACCACAGCTTTGACCTGAGACACATGTGGTGTGGACTGCGATCCATCACAGACTATAAAGGGAGAAATAATAGTGATGCCCAGCCCGCCTCCTCTCTCCCGGACAAGCTCACACCTTCTATGCATGGTTGGAGGCAAGCAACACCATTTCTACTATGAGGCAAGCTGAGGACCAGGACGACTGCACTCGGGCCCTAACTACGGCTGATGTGAGGAGAGCTTTTAAAGGAATAAACCCACAGAAGTCACCAGGGCCAGATGGTTTTCCAGGCCGTGTCCACTTAGGGTGCGCTGACCAGCTAGCGGGGGTATTCACCTCTATATTCTATCTCTCTCTGAACCTGCAGTCCCCACCTGCTTCCAACAGACCACCATTGTTCCAGTACCAAAGAAACCTTCCATCATCTGCCTGAATGACTACCTACCACCCTGTAGCAATGACTTCCATCATCATAAAGTACTTAAGAGTGGTAAATCAGAACCCAAATCTGCTCCACCCTTCCTGACACCTTGGAACCCCTACCATTTGCATACCACCCAAACAGATCTACGGACGACGCCATCGCCCTGACAGTACACACCACCCTCTCCCACCTGGATAAGGGAACCACATAGGTGAGGATGCTGTTTGTAGATTACAGCTTAGCATTCAACACTAGTGTTCCCACTAAGCTTGTTCCCAAGCTCAGGATCTTGGGTCTTCACGCCTCCCTTTTGAAACGGGATCCTGGACTTCCTGACGCTCCAATTTGTGACTCTTTTTTATTAATTTGATATCTTCGTGCTAATGCCATCGCTGTATTTACTGCTTGCCACAAGACATTTCACTGTTTCAGAATGACCTTGTGTTATACTGTGCATGCGACAAAGAAAACATTGACTTTGACTTTGATTGTTGATTCTTTCCTTATTTTGTTAAGTGTCTGTAGTGTCATTTCTGGATGTTTTTGTTGAAGTGTATAAATAAAAGAAAAAAAGGAAATTGACTTCCTTACTGGCTCAACTTGCCAGCCGATAGCAGTGGCCTCCATCATTCCTATGGAGCAGTTAGCAAACAGTGGATCCCCAAACCTAAAGCAATTGAAAGTAATTTAATTGATACACAGATTAGGTGACTTCACAAGTGTACCATGTGCCCTATATAAGATGCTACACTCAGTGTTATGAATCAATTCTAATGTACACTTATCATTTGAACTTTTTTCCTTGATTGAATCACTGTTACAACCAACAACTCAGAATATTCTGTCAATGTGACCCTCCTTGTGAAATATCAATGGGTCATAATTGTGTTCTCTTTACCTGACCACCAGTTCAGAGGGTGAGAGCACCAGGTTGCATTGCTGTTTGGTGCTGATGTCTGGAGGGTTCCACAATGAACTGCTGTGGGAAGGGAAAGGTAGAGCGGATGGAAGAGTAGGAGAGATGCTAGGTGGAAGGGATTGGGGTTGAAAATGGAAAGGAGATAGGATGGAAGCAGGGTATGAGGTAGCTATGGTCCCGTGGTGTGGTTCAGTGTGGTGGGGAAGGAAAGACAGATACAATACGTTATTACTCTGAGGACAAGTTACCATTGTATGCGTTTTTAAGATACCTTTTCCAAGCATAAAGACGATGACCTTTGGCACTAACTTTGACAGGTGTTAAGATACTTCAATTGTTTCCCCATTTTCTGAAAGGTGCTTGCACACTGTGCTGACAAACACCAACACCCAACTATAGAATGTTGGCTGAGGCTGGCCAACACCAACATGTTTTCCAACAATAAACTTAATCTGACAATAGTATCCAACAGCCAATCGGTATGCCGCACTGGTCCAATGTTGGAGTTTGTTGGCATTTGCTGTCATAGTTTGCAAGCACCTTTAAATTATGAATACTATATGGTGTCACTCTTGACTCCAAGATAACTCCAATATTTATAACTCGTTCATGTTGTCATTTTCTGAAATATATAATCAGGTTGTCTATCTGTCTATTATCTATGTTTTTTTTTACTGTATAGGTGAAGGTGCAGTGTGCAAGATGTACTGGCATTTAACGGTGAGGTTTCAGATTGCAACCAGCTAGTTACCTCTCCCCATGACCCTCCCTTTCCAACGAGGTAGGATAAGCTATAGTTGCCTGTACTGTAAGGTGCCAGTAGGTACTTCCAAAATTATGTCATTGAGTAGCCAAGCGTCAAGTGATGAGTTTGCGTAATAGATTTATGAATAGTTTTGAGTTGTTTAGTCTGTAAAACTATAGGTCATAGCTTATAAGTAAGATGGCAATTATGATTAAAAACGCATCCTCTCTAGAGCTGTCAGTCCATTCTGGGCTACTGTAGAATCATGACGTGTTTAAATTATATTAAAGGTCTTTCCATCACATAAAACACATTGCTTTATTTTTTAAGTAGAAAACGTTTGGCTCAGCTGCCAGGCACTTTAATTTCATTTGATCGCAGTAATTTCCTTTACTATCGTTTCGCCTACATTTTCTTGGTAATTTCCCCTCTTTGTCTGTGGCGGGGCAAAAGTTTAATTTACATCACCAGATAGTGGAAGGAACAATATTATATTTTTCTGATCTATTGTGAACCCTTGTGTGCTAGCACATGGAATACACCCAGTTTGTTCCTCTTAGGAAGGAAGGACACCCTGCCCAAGTCAACGAGCTCGCTTTTCTTTTCTATGACTATTGTTTCAGGGAATCCTGGCCTTATTATTATCCTGGCTATCAGCTAATCTCCTTTATGGTGGTGCCACTGGCACGTGCAAGCTGTGGGTATGTGTGTGTGTGTGTGTGTGTGTGTGTGTGTGTTTGAGTGTGTGTGTGTGTGTGTGTGTGTGTGTGTGTGTGTGTGTGTGTTTGTGTGTGTTTCTCTATTCCCCATCAAAGCAGATGTTGTAAACAATTAAAGTATTCACTTAATAACTCACATAGAATAACATACATAACTGCATTCCTTAACTGAACATAAAACCAATAGTCAGAAATGATAATGGTCCACTATTTCATGTTATTCAGTATTCGGCAAATAATTAAATAAATATTAAACAATTTCCTAATATCTAAACCAAAGATTTGGCTTATAATTGTAAAATGTGTTATGGCATTACATAGTAGTTATCCACAACACGTTACTTGGTTTGGCTGATAATGTGTTGTTACCTGCCCACCCGATAGACCTCATCATTCACTCACCTGCGTCAAGGACTGAGGCAAGGAGGAGCATTGCAAGCCATCTACAAACATACATCCTTAATCTGCTGTCCCCAAGCAAATGCAGTCGACGTTTGATGTCTTTATCCTTAAGCAGGGACTAGTCGTCTGAGAGGCGATCAGTGAGTTGCCACTAAAGCCTATTTTTTTCTAGGTACTACACCACTGCTTTGGCCTCTATGACCCACAGTGGGCGTTTTCTATTGGTAGGCTACACCAAGAAAGGAAGGAAGGGAGGGTCAAGAATAACGTGGGCTAGCATTGTAAGCAATGTGTGTGAACACAAGCTATTCTGGAACTTTAAACATAAATAATGACTTGTAAATAACAGGCAATAATCAGGGGTCTCCTAATTTGATTTTAGGCCTACATTTAACCACATGTTTTGCTGATGTTTTAGAGGCATGTTGTAATAATAAATAAAATAAAATAAATACTAACATCACTGTGTTACCTTGTCTACAGTCAGTTGAATACTATTATTTAAATAAACGCCCTTGGGTTTAATTTGATTGGTAACATTCGTGTCTTCAATATACCTCTGATAGGTCACTTTCACTTTCAAACGGGGGGAGACTTCACCACACGTGATTTCTCTGGATGGAATTAGTTTCAAGCACCTTCCATTTGTGGCCCTAGGGGGCAGAGATGAGAGGTACATTCAGTGGGTAGAGTTGCAGTTGGCAGGGGCTACTCCTAAACTCAAGGATTTTAACTTGATGCCGGTGTGCAACAAGGAGGGAGCCGCTGCATGACGTGGCTTGACATGAGATTATGCAGAAAAACATTGTATATAGCTCAGGCATAGCCATAGCCCAATAACTGACTGAGGTAATATGCATTACAAAAAGGGAGTACAAAAATTATGACTGAATCACATAGGCTTTTCCATATGCTTTAAATCGGTCTGATGGACGCTCGATCTGATTATCAATGACCAATCCTGTAGCCTACCTATTTATTTATTTGATTTGAGAAAAAAGAAATCCTCCAAATGTCTCTGAAACTCAGAGACATGTCATTTGTTGCCACTATACACACATGAAAAGCAATAAGAGATGATGAGGTTTGACGGTTATGGTTTTCTGTAAATGATCAACCGAAAAACACACAATGATGACAATACAGTGTACAGTACAGTACAATGTATAACATCCCACATACCAAGGTACCTAACAAACACAATATTACATCTGTAGTCCAAAGTCAAACAAGCAAAGTGACGATAATAGCATTTTCCAAAATATACTGGTTGAATCACATTCAATCTACAAATAACCATTCAAGTACAACCACAAATGAAGAAAGTAGTAAACTTAATGTCATGACAACGTGTGTATCTGAATACCAGGGACAGAGGGCCCTCATATGTGCTTTGTGTTGCTGCCAGACAGAACAAAGGCCGTGATGTAGCCCATTGATTAGGAGGAAGTAAAGTCAAATATTAGGAGCCTATTATTTACATCTGTTTTGATTGTGATTATCACAGGTTTGCAATTTGAAAAGATGCATCATCAGATTTTCAAGATGAACAAAAAAACAAAAAAACAGGCCTTCATAATACATACTAGCAAATGAACAATGCTATGCAATGACCAACAATTTAATACGAGATGACCATACAATACAGCTCTAAAATGTTTTATAGGTAATGTTGTCTAGGTTTTTCTATGTTAGCTTTTAGACCGCAGTATATGGGAACCTCTGTAAGAAATAAACAGCGACTAGAGCAGTGGTTGTTGATCTCCAATTTATTCCAGGGAATCTAAGTCTTGCAATGTAATTCACCTCACCCAGTACTGAGTCCTCTGTGCGCAGACAGAGTAGACCTTCCTCGCACGAGGTTGGCCGTGGTAGAGGCTGATTTTGACAGTTTGATACAGATACTTTACAAGACACTTTTTCCTCCCACGCAGGGTGAGGCTTTCTTGTTGGTCATTGGTTATCATAGAGTGGGAGGGGTGTTGCTGGGCAAGACAGACATGTAAGGTCATAGAAGGGTCACTTGTTTTTACCAAATGACCCCGGCCGCGCCACATTTCCTCAAAACAGTCTAGACATTTAGAGAAGTTACCTCAGGAAGGTTTCGACAGTTTCCTCAAAACTGTCTCGACATTTGTTTATCAGCGGCTGGTTTCGGTCACGTCAACCTGCCCCTGTGTCTGGTAGTGACCTTTTCTGATGTATTCCACTGAGCTTGGTATTTTTCCACTACAGTAACCTGATCATTCTTTGTGTTGACTATTCAAACCTTCAGTGAAATTTAAAGAGCCAGTGAGCCTGTTTCAGATGGAATTCGAACACTATGTGTTCTAAATTCCCCTATATGTGACTGTTAGGAATGGAAGACGATCACTTGAGACTTATGCAATCCTCGGTGACGGTGCAGAGCATACAATTATCTTGCCTGCTGCAGCTCAGCATTTCAATCTCAAGGGCGAGGAGGAGTCCTTAGCCCTGAGGACCATCCGCCACGACGTCGCTCACTTTACTGGCTCATCTGTTGAAGTCGTCATCATTGGCCCATCCGGAAGAGAGACACCTCATCAGAGGTGCTTTTACCACTAGCCGCCTAGCCCTGGCAGAACAGTCATACCCTGTGACCACCTTGCAGAAGTTCTACCGCCATCTTAGGGGGATTCCACTCCAGCCCTTTGATAAGGCACAACCACTTCTCCTTATTGGCGCAGACCATACCTGCCTGGTTGCAGCCAAAGAACCCATTAGGTTCGGCCCCAGCGGTGGACCTGCAGCAGTCCATACACAGCTCAGCTGGGATCTCCAGGGACCATATGGTCTCACACGGGTACGGGTATGGACTCAACAATGTCTGTTAACCTCCTTTGGGCCAACCACACATGATCTCTATGAACATGTGGAACGTCTTTGGCAGCTCGATGTCCTCCGATTCAAAAGTGAGAAGCTGATCACATGGTCCCGTCAGGACCAAGAAGCTGTGAACATCCTGGAATCCCGGACCGAACGGGTCCAAGTCGGTGACACTCTTCGATATGCCACACCACTTCTGCGCATCAAGAAAGCACCACGGCTGAAGACCAGCAAAGAGGCAGTCATGGCAAACCTCCGTAGTATGGAAAGGCCACTGGCGAAGGACCCAGCCAAGGCTCAGGTCTACGAATCTGAAATCCAGAAGCTCATTGAGGGAGGGTGCGTTGTCAAGCTCAGCCCGGAGGAGGTGGACGAGTCTCGTGAATCATGGTTCATCCCACATCATCTCGTTCATCATAACGGTAAGGATCGTATGGTCTTCAACTGCTCCTTCTCTCACCAGGGCCTTTCTCTCAACGAGCAACTCCTTCCAGGCCCATCCCTCGGACCATCACTCCTAGGAGTTCTCCTCCGGTTCCGGCAGTATGGTGTTGCCATCAGTGGTGACATTCAGGCTATGTTCCTCCAGGTCCGTCTCCTGTTGAGATTCACCTGGAGGAACACGAGGAGAGAAGAGCAACCGGATGTTTACCAGTGGTAGGTCCTACTATTTGGCACCACATGTAGCCCATACTGTGCAACCTTTGCACTGCAGAAACATGTGCGGGACCAGGCAGAAGGCAATGAAGATATCATGCGATCTCTGGAGCAGTCATTTTATGTAGACAATTGCCTCCAGAGCCTCTCAACAACCGAGTCTGCCAAAGCTCTAGTGGAAGAAATGCGTCAATGCCTAGCCACTGGAGGATTTGAGATCAGGCAGTGGGCGAGCAACCACCCCTCAGTCGTTGCTCACCTACCCTCAATGGCCAGGTCCGAAAGTGCAGAGTTCTGGCTCACGGACCCCCAAGAGCCAGCCCTAGGTCTGCGCTGGAATTGCCCAACCGACACACTCGGCTACAAGTACCGCTCAATGGAGAGCCAGCTTCCTACCATGACAACCATTTATAAAGGTATTAGCCAGCCAGTACGACCCCCTCAGCGTAATCATCCCTTTCACCACAAGGGCAATGGTCCTCATCTAACAGCTGTGGGCTAAGAAAAGAGGCTGGGATGACCCAAACCTTCCGCCTGACCTGCTCAACGCCTGAACTAGCTGGGAAAAGGAACTGCCCGACCTCGTCAACATCTCTCTACCCTGAACCTACGCACCTCCAGATCTGTCCACTGAAGAAACAGAATACAACCTGTGTGTCTTCAGTGATGCGTCAGAACAGGCGTATGGCTCGGTGGCATACCTCATCATGAAGAATAATGACACAACCCAAGTCTCCTTTGTCATGGCCAGGTCGCGGGTAGCCCCCAAACGGCAACTCTTGATGCCAACTCTCGATACCACATCTAGAGCTCTGTGCCGCACTGACGGGAGCACCGTTGGCCACCCTCATCCACTGCGAGCTCACATTGGCCATCAACAGGACCTTCCTGTGGTCTGATTCGACCACGGTCCTGACCTGGTTAAAATCGGAGTCCTGAAGGTTTAAAGTCTTCGTCGGAACAAGGGTTTCAGAGATCCAGGAGCTAACGAGCCTGCAGGATTGGAGATACGTAGACACAGCCAACCAACAACCCGGCAGACGACGCCACCAGAGGGAAGACCCTAGCCGAACTGGCTGGACCGAACCGCTGGATCCAAGGCCCCCCCTTCCTCTGCAGTCCTCCAGAACAGGGGCCATCACTTCCTGCCTCAGAACAGCCAGAGGATCCAGGGGAGTTGAGGAGCAGCATCTTCTGTGGCCTCACCACACCGAGTCCAGTACTGACCACACCTAACACTGCCCAGCGCACCTCCTGGGGAGACTTGGTCACAGCAACCCAGCAGTCCTTGCACAGGGTGGCTGTGCCTGATTCCACCTTACCCGGACCAGACCATCGCGATGCTGTGATCCACCTCCTAAAGGCCTGCCAGGAGTAATGCTTCCCAGAGGAGGTTAAAGCCCTCAAGTCAAGAAAGTTGGTGCTGCCCAGCAGTCGACTTAGTACCCTCTCACCAGACCTGGATGGTCCATCATGCAGTGACAAAACTCCTTATGAAGGACCTGGATGAGCGTCTGCTCCACCCAGGAACTGACTGAATCTTCGCCGAGCTTCGACGGCAGTATTGGGTCCTACGCGGGAGACAGGCGGTTAGACACCATCAAAGCAATTATGTCGGATGCAGAAGGTGGAGAGGGCAGCCTACAGTGGCCATCATGGCAGATCTACCACTGGCCCGCCTGCGGCTCTTCCAACCTCCATTCTTCTCAACAGGAGGGGATTGTTTTGGGCTCTTCCTCGTCAAGATCGGGCGCCGTCAGGAGAAGCGTTAGGGGTTAATATTTAAATGTCTTACCACACGGTGCATCCACCTGGATCTCCTGAATAGTCTGGATGCAGATGCATTTCTCCTGGCACTGAGAAGGTGCCAGGAGAGGCACCCTTTCCGAGATTCTGTCAGATCAGGGAACAAATTTCCGAGGCGCGCAACGGGAGCTGAAGGAAGCTTTCTCTGCTATGGAGCCACAGCTACAGGAGAGTCTGGCAGCACACCAGATCACCTTCAAACTCAATCCCCCAAAACGCTCCCCACTTTGGTGGCACCTGGGAGCATGAAACATGCTCTGTGAAGACGGCCCTACCACCCCAGGTGGTGATGGGAAACCAGGCGGTCTCCGAGGACGTCCTCCTCACTGTGTTATTTGAAGTCGAGGGTATTCTCAATGCAAAACCATTGGGGTACGTTTCGTCAGACATAGCAGACCCTGACCCAGTAACGCCAAGCATGTTGCTCATGGGGCGGCGGGATGCCTCCCTGCCGCAAGTAACCTATGATTCCAATCCCCTTACAAGCGGTGCTGGCACCACAGCAAAATGGTGGCTAACCACTTTTGGTCACAGTTCATTCACCAACATCTGCCAACCCTTCAAGTGCACCAGAAGTGGAAGAAACCTACCGAAAACCTGACTCAGGACACGGTGGTGATGATAGTTGACCCTCAACTGCCGTGCGCTCATTGGCCAGTCGGGATGGTGGTCAAGCTGATAGCCAGTGCAGATGGCTGTATCACATCGGCAGAGGTCAAAGTAAAGGAACGGATCTACCTACGCCCTGTGGCCCGTCTGGTTGTTACTGGGTATTCCAGATGACGAGGAGCAGGGAGCCTTGGTGACGTAGTAGGGATTTCAACGGGTTCTCTACATAATAGTTGTACAATTCTGGGGTCGGCTGTTCTGAAATCCCCTATATGTGACTGTTAATTCTGTCAGGCAGATAATAGTGCGGCCTTACCTTTAGGTGGGGTCCCTTTTCCTTTGTAAACATTGTCGCAAGTTGCGCGATATTCTAGTTCGTTCCAGCACGTTACATGGAGCAAGTGTGTGTGTGCGTTCTTGAAGAAGTGAGTCATATTCGTATTGACATTTATGTATGAGAACAGTACAGTTCATTTATAAATCAATGCTGTATTAATAAGTTTCACCTTAACTGTTGTTTTGATGTGTTAGGGAACTTTACAGCGCTCGGTGCATTAGCATCATGGCCCTTTAACATGCGCTCATTCTGCGCTTATGGCCATGCATTGTTCAACCACGTGACCGTTCGTTATGCTGCCGCATATGGTGCGCTGTTGATCATTTGTATTCAGTATAGAGGCACACGCATTTACGTTCATTTCATTCATTACTGTAGCTCACATGTAGCTTGATGTAAGGTAAATAATTTATTAATCCATGGTTGTAGCCAGTCATTTAATGTACTTATATTAGTTTCCATTTCTGTTTCCTTTAGAAACACCACATATCACATACATATTCCTGTATGCCCGAAACAACATAAAGGACATCCAGTCTATCTTTGCCTCCGTCTACTCTTTACAAGAGTCCCGCTGTGGATCCAGCAATCCACCTAATATAAGAAAGCGTCCCTCATACAATCCTTCAGTTCTCAACACTATGTGATTTAAAAAAAATGCGTTTTGGGATGAGAGTTTTAGGAAAGAGATGGGTGTGTTATCCCCATGGTTACGACCCACACCAACTTTATGATACATTTTTAGTACCGTCGTTGTGTATCTGTTATGAGCATTATAATAAGCGATGTTGTATATGAAATGCGCCACACACCGAAGCGTTATACTGTAGGTGACCGGGAAGCCTAACCCTCGGACGCGGGGATTAAATAAATTGACAAACTATTTGTTAATGGACCATTACAATAATAAGATGACATTAATACAAAAATAATGAAATGATCGTGTTATTGCGTTATTAACTCCAATGATTATGTACCTCACAATGACTTGTGCATCTATAAATGTATACTTACATTTACATTTACAATAACAAATTGTTTGTCATACATTGAATAAATCATATATTGTATTCTGTTTGTTTTCAGTATGCCAAGAGTGAGGAAGAGGGTTACGAACAGAGGCGTTCCCCTCAATATACTGGAACGAGCATCTGATTTAGGGATGAGGGCAGGTCAGTCAGGGTAGTGGCCAAGGACTTTGCGATCTGTCACACCACCTTATAAAGATTCCACACAAAAAGAGAGAAACTTGCAGGCTAGGGATCGGATAAGTTACAGACTGCAGGGTACTGTACCGCTAGAAATGTGTTCTCAGAGGACCAAGAGAGGAGCCTCAGAGTACTTAAAAAGGGCAGCTGACTTATATTATGGGTTCAGTCCCAAAGAGGTAACAGGGAGGTGTAGGGTAAGGGAGGAATAGAAAGAGATGGACAATATTTAGTGTTTACATTTTATTTAATTTTATTTCAGGTTCGGAAGTTTGCCTTTCAGCTAGCCTGTCACTACAACTGCAACTTTCCCCCAAAGTGGAGTTAGACCAGAATGGCTGGTGTTGAGTGGTTCACTGGCTTTCTAAAGAGGAACCCCACTCTCTCGATAAGGCGTCCCCAAGCCACGAGCCTTTCAAGGGCCACCAGCTTTAATCGAACAAATGTGAACAACTTCTTTAACAATTTGAGCAAGATTTTGGACAAACACAAGTTTGGATCAGAAAACGACCTTAAAACTCAATAACTGTTATTTGATCAATATTACTAAATAAATAAATAATACTATAATATTATTGTATAAATAAATAATACTATAATATTATCATAAAACAATACAGAACACTATGCTTATTCAGACAAAAAGCTAAAGTTAATAAGTGAAATGTAATGTTTTATCTAAATTGGGGACTTATTTCAGTAACAATGAGAAAATGGCATAACTTACTATGTTGACGATCATATAAGACAAATGGCCACGCTTAAAACAAAGGTTCACTGGCTCTAATGAAATTCTATGTTCAAATGTTGCAGAAAGTAGAGCATATGTCCTCCCCAGGAAATCCGACCACACACGCCTACTCAGCACCAGCCCGCCTCCGTTTGAAAGCGAAAATAACTAATACATTGGCAAAGCCACGATTTTCGCCGACCCGCTTAAACCAAACGCCTTTTATTAAAAGAAGAGTATTCAACTGACTAGACAAGGTACGGTATTAAAGGAATCCTTCAAACGTGCATTATTTGACAAATAGCAATAAATACAACAGCTTTTGGCCTAGGCCTATATACATTGATCTGTCAGTTTGAAGGTGCTGTAGTTGTCTCTGTGATGACATCGTGCTGAGGAAGTCGTTGGTGAGGCTGAGAACAATCAAAATGAGAAGAACTAACGACGTTTCTAAAGAAACAATTTGACCGTGCAGAGTCACCGTAGCACTGTAAGCGATATAGGCTATGAATTAGAAAACGAGGTCCGTTGATTTTTATTTGTATGCATTGTTTTCGAAGTAGTCCAGTGAATATGAGTAATCGCCTTATATGCGAATCCCATTCAAAATGCACAACAATAGTGTTTAAACAACGACGTGCGCAAGACGTGGCAGACCCTGGCTTCTTAGTCGCCAGCTCCTTATTCAAATTATCCGGTCCACCTTGAATGACTGCAGTCACATATCAGACAAAGATAATCGGCAATACAGTATGTATGACTCGCTTTTTAATTTGACCTTGTGCATGCTTTGAGGTTGTTAGACTGGTCAACCAGAAATAATCGGATTGCATTATCTGCTTATTTGCTATGGACATAACTTGTGACCTTTTGAATGATGAAATGTTTTACTGTACAATTGTTTTGTCGTGGGCCTTTAAACATAGCAGGTCAGACTATTTGGTCTATTGCATTGTCTGCTTATTTGCTGCGGCCATAACCGGTGATTTCCAGCACATCTCAACAATTGGATTCTGGGGTATGAGACAGAGTATAAGGCCTCATTCACACTACAAGCAGTAGTGGCAGATCTGTTCAGAACAGAACAGCACAAATCATATGGAATCTGACATTTTCCATTCTCATAGGCTTTGTTCACACCGCAAGTCTTAATGCTCAATTCAGATTTATTGCTCAGATCCGATTTTATTATTGTTTTAAATGTGTCCAATATCAGATTTCAGTGTGAACTGCTCACGGTCCGAACTGACCCTAATGCAGAAAATAACAACAAAGACCGTCAAACACAACACACAGAGAAGTAAGCATGGAGGCCAATTAAGTCATCTTTTAGAGTTTAATTTATAAGTTGATGGGAAGTAGTGTTGCCACAGTGTGGACATTTTCACACTAGTGGATGTTCTTTTTTTATCAACTGAAACTGATTGTTTTAACCTCTCAGAATTGTGACGACTGTTGATCTAGAGTGACGTCAAAATCGCATGAATTTCGATATGACTGTTCACACCGAGGCCGCATAGCAAAAAATCAAACCTATATCTGATTCAGGACCACATATGAAAGTGGCCCAAATCAGAATTGAAAAGATCGGATTCGGGCCACCTTTGCTTGCAGTGTGAACGAGGCCCTACAGGTCAAATTTTTTGCAATATGACATCAGTCTGCACAGGGGCCCGCATAGGGGTCCGTGCGGGCCGTCCCGGACATGGGCTGATGACTACATTTACGTCACGCAGACCAAAGCAGGCCCTCGCTGATCCGGAGAATATGAATCCGGCTACTGGACAGTCATATCGGAATTCATGCAACTTTTACGTCACACAAGATCGACACTTTGTCACAATTCTGTGCTGGCGAGAGTCACTCGGTGAATACAAACATAAAAGACAGCTGTGATGGAGGTAGTCAGTGGAGGGACAGTGAAATTGGTAGTTAATAGTAGTAATGTTGCATGGCGATTAATAATGATATTATTTTCTTTTCTTGCGATTCGGCACCCACAATAGCGCATGTTGGTTTTCTCTTGAATAGCGCTAGTCCTGCTGTGCAACTTTATCAAACTTTGCACAATTTTCAAACCTCCTTATTTGTACTCTCATACTGTGGAAGCCATGTCTTCGGAAACCTTTAGGCAACATTGAAACTCTGCCGTAACCGAGTTGGACTCGGCCCGATGATGAGTGGATCTGAAAGCCACTGATGTGCACGAAGCAATCCTACGTGAAATTTTAGTTTTGCTTTTCAAAAAGAACCA
Source organism: Lota lota (assembly GCA_026745465.1). Classification (NCBI taxonomy): domain Eukaryota; kingdom Metazoa; phylum Chordata; class Actinopteri; order Gadiformes; family Lotidae; genus Lota; species Lota lota. Next base: position 2,642,363 of record JACYXH010000572.1, read on the forward strand.
ATTATTCTAGTTTTTGCCTTATTAAAATAACCAAGTCTTTGAACAATTTCAACCGCTTTAGAAATAAACGATCAGTTGATGGTTACACGTGAAGTCTCTGGACTGAGAATTAGTGTAAGGCGCCGTCCATTTTTGGGCTCTAGGGGGCAGAGATTTTAGGTTATTCCAGTGGGTGGAGATGCAGGGGGCAGGGGCTACTGAATCCCCACATCAAGGATTTGAACTTGATGCGGGTGTGCGACAGAGAGGAAGCCCCTGCTTGAAGTGGCTTGACATGTGAGTAGGATTGTGCAGTTAAGCATTGCATATAGACAGAGCAATAGCCCAATAACTGACAGGGGTAATATGCATTAAAAAAGGGAAGACAAAACGTCCAACTCAATATAGGCTTTTACATGTGCTTTGAATCTGTCTGATGCTGATGACAATGTGAAGATCATTTACCAATCATGTGCATCCTATAGATTTATTTGATTTGAACGATTTTCCTTCAACACTCAGAGTCACGGCCTTTGTTCTGAACCTCAGAGACAATGAACATTCCAGAAATCCTCCTAAACACTCTGGAGGAACTGGGATCCAATGACTTCAAAAAGTTCCAGTGGTATCTCTCAGAGTCGGGCCTAAAAGACTTTAAACACATTCCTAAGAGCCTCCTTGAGGACCAACAGGAACACGTGACAGTGGGCCACATGGTGGAGACCTTTGGCCAAAACCAAGCTGTCACCATCACACTGGATATCCTGAGGAGGATGAACCGTAACGAAACTGCAAGGAAGTTAGAGGATTCAACCCGGTGTGGTTCAGCAAGGGACGTTAAAGGTGTGGAAAAGCGTTCAAAATGAAAAACGTTTGTTTTTGGTATTTCTGTACAGTTTGTACAATATTAATATATTATATTTACATGTTTGTCATTGTTTTCCAGACAAACTCAAACCAAGTGAGCAAGTGGAATGTGCTGCAGCTCCACTATCAACTCACAGTGCCAGTGTCTCTGTGTCTGCTGATCACAGTGTTGTCTTGCTGCCTACACTTAACAACAACTGTTCTGGCTCAATCAAGTTCAACATCAACATCCATCAATAAAAACATGCTATTTTTTTCGTAATGTCAATCAAAAAGTAAAATTGTATACCTTTTAAATAATTGCTTTTGATTGTGTTTATGACAGGCCTGACATTTGATAGGACGCATCATCTGTTTATCAAGATACATTGAATGGCTCAGGGTTTTCCCTTTGACACCCGGCAAATTGCAGGGAAATAGGCCTACTGTGCATCGATTTGTTGAAGTTAAAGTAGACTATAACAATACAAGTAGGCCACATAATACATATTACCATAGTAACCATGCTATTGTAGCGACCAAAATTGTTAAACCTCTCATAAGATAGATCGGTTAACATAATCGTTGTTCAGAAAGTGTTGGCTCTTCTAGCCTTCCGCGTCATCATCAACGTGGACGTCCTGAAAGCAGGAAGTACGGACACCACGTGATCTAGGATCTAGCATATGATTGAATACAATTCTACAGAGAAGTCGTTAGTATGGTCACGGCGGGATGAAAACATCAAATTACTTATACGAAGGGTAACATTTCCGGACATATTTCCTGCACCACAGGGCATTAAAGAATGCATACTTTCGACGTGACAGACTGAGATGATGGACTCTTAGTCGCTGTTGTCGTGACCCTCTGTTAGTCCACAGCGGAGACCAGGAAGCGAGATCTTTGACACTTTCTAACAAGCTCTCCCATCTGCGCTGTGAAAGCAAAACCAATAAGGAAGTTAGGATATTGGTAAATGTTGTTGTATTGGCCCATTTGAGGACTTGAGAAGACCTGCCATTCCTTGTTGTAAAGGGGACATTACCACAGCTGACTGGGTGTCAAATGATATAATCGGCAAACGCTAGCTTGCTTGCTAACAAGCAAGATTGTTGTGGGTAACTAGCTAGCGTTTGAAAAATAATATACCCTGCAAATAACGATGGCAAACAGAGGATTGGTTTTTGGTGTGGTACTGTTCCTACACGTTCTGTGTGAATGCAACGCCAGGATACACACACTCGAGCTGAAGGTAAGAGTACAGATATGTATTTACTATGGTTAGCCTGTGCGCTTACCTTAAGCTAGCGACCAACAGCCGAGGGTGCGCTTTGTGTCCCAGAAACCCATCTGGAAGTAAAGTACAATTGGCTATAGTCTTGATATGCATTCTGTGTATGTGTCTACATTATGGTGGTTTTTGTCCATGTGCCATTATATTCGTAGTGGGCAGATAAACCAACCGGATCCTAAGCTGATATTTACATGTATTTATTTACGTCATGTAAACTGTTGTAAGCTAACCATACGGCATAGCACGTCAGAACGGAGAACATGGTTGCTGGTGCTACATAGCTTTATTCTTCATCTTTAACCCAATCGCTTCTATTCTCTTATTTCCCCCAGAATGATACTCGGTCGATCGTCCATCTTAATACTTTTGGGTTTAACGCCAACGGATCTCTAGATGTCAAACTACTTTCTCTGTACATCCCAGATAATGTGGATTACCAAAAGTACCCAGTGAGTACTCGTGTGTGTCTTAAGTTGTTAAATTGATGCATTCAAAACATTGGTTCTTTTTAGAATAATCAATCCTAATTTAACAGAATTTGTGAGTGTTCCGTTTGCCTTGATTTGGGATATTTACCATACATATCTACTCTTACTCCAGGTTGGTTTCAGTATCTCAAAGTCTCGTGTGAATGGACCACTTTCTTACACTGTAAGTACACCAATACAAATCTCACTTCAGAATGTATGCAACATTTCATAGAGGCCTGTTTAAAGGGTATTGTAATGACTAAAATGTTAAGTAAATGCCCATTTTCAATATTTTTTAATGGTGAGAAACGATATGATGTTATAGCCCTTCATATTTGAATAAATGAAATACTATAGCCTAGTGTCAATGTTGAGGTTACGGCAGCACACATGATACTATCCAGTACGTTGTTGAACCTAAACACCCCTTGTCAAAGAGGACTAAGAATTATGCATATAATTAATGCTTGTAAATGTTATCATGTTTTTCAGGCAGAGGAACCCAAGACATGCCCTCTCACCGTCAATGAGTCGGCCAGCGACCAGCCTCTAATCCTATTCATTTTAGATATTAAGCGCTCCAGGTGGGGAAGAATTCATGAATTACTGCACATGTCATCCGTTGTACGCTGGTCCTTAACTTTCTTTTTGTCTGTGTGTTGGTGTGCATACGTAGTGTCACTGTGCAGCCTTTAGGTCTCCTGGACCACTGGCTTAGAGCAAACATGAAGTCCAATGGCTCTCTCAAAACCGAAAGTACGTGCTTCTTATAACTGAGTGAGACACAACAAGGAAATAACTCAAAATACAAACTTTGTCTATACCTATACATTGTCTGTGTCCTTGTAGAGACAAATATTTTTTCAGTGTGAGTAAATGGTCATGGTAATGGTCATTTCAACCAAGGAATGGCACATGATTGTGTTCTGTTTTTTTTTTTTTCTTGCCACCCTTAGGTGTGAGGAAGGCCACGCAAACTGCTGAAGTTGGACGCAGAGATGCAAACCCACTAAACACCACAATTCGAGGAGATGGTCATAAAGAAACCAAGCTTGAATCAGAAGGGCAGCAGAATGTGGCGCCCACAATAAAAAGCAACACGGTCACACCAAAACCTGCAGTAGATGAGGACAATGCCATCCAGGTGTGTGTGTGTGTGTGTGTGTGTGTGTGTGTGTGTGTGTGTGTGTGTGTGTGTGTGTGTGTGTGTGTGTGTGTGTGTGTGTGTGTGTGTGTGTGTGTGTGTGTGTGTGTGTGTGTGTGTGTGTGTGTGTGTGTGTGTCTGTCCAAAGCCGAGGAGTGCAAGTATCTAAGTAATGTATGTTCTTTGCTTTCCTATAGCTGGAGAAGGGCAAACAGCAGATTATAGCTCTGGATAAAGTTAATGGGTTGTACAGCTTCCATGTGAGTACACAAATACAAAAAATATTACCTACCCCAATGTGTATATATACACATTATATATTTAGTCACAAGTGAGCCCTTTTGAATATGGGTCCAGAGGAATAGTACATTAAACATTTTCTGTAATATAACAATTGTGAAAAGACACAAGTTTGTTTTTACTGTAAGTTTCAGTTTCTATTTCAGGTGTACTGTTGTTGAGTTAGAATCATTCCTCTGTCACAGTTCAACATTACATTTGGTCCACTGGCTGAGGGCCTGTACAGCCTCAACTTCCACTACTGCCTCAGAAAGGTGCCTGGATCGGACTCCCCCTACTCGTTCATTGTAAGCTCAGCGTTTTATCTCAGTGCTTTTGTTTTTTTTTGCCAGTTGCTTTGATTGTTCTCAGCCTCGGTCGTTACTTTGATTGGATAAAAGTGTACGTCCTCTATGGTAAACCAGCATGTATTTTGCTCAGGTGGGGGTGAGGGAGGAGAATCCTGGGGGCTACCTGTCTGCTGCAGAGATCCCCCTTCCCCGCCTCTACATTTGTATGGCAGGAGTCTTCTTCACTGCTGCTCTGATCTGGGTCTACACGCTGATGAAGCACAGGTACACACAGCAGTGTTTCCCCTAGGATGTTCTTCCAGCAGCGGTGCTGAGGTGTGTGTGAATTGCACTATATTGATGTGTGCACACACCCGACATAATTTCTATAAAAAAAAATCAAATAAAAAACACAGCAGCGCCACTGCTGAATGTATGCAGGGGAAACGCTGCATATGTTTAAAGGATGGGGGTGGGAGTTCACACAAATCCAAGGAAAGTAATACTTGTATTGTGCATGAATTGTGATTTCTCCCCGAATTAGCTTTGAAATGGTACGACACGGCAAAGTTTAACATCTGTGTTTTCATACACATTTGCAGATACAGTGTGTTTAAGATCCACTGGCTGATGGCAGCACTCGCCTTCACTAAGTCTGTCTCACTGGTCTTCCATAGTGTAAGTAAAGCTGTGTGTGTGCACTTTTTAATGTTTGGCTCTTTCAGTTCTTTAAAGGGGAATTGTCCTCCGATTTTTATTCTACAGGATTAGAAGTGCAAGCATTTCCTGGTCTTTATCTCAGCTAAGTTACCCCTGTACATAAAATCGTATCATATAAATATATATTACTATCTATTATTTATTAATATCCTCCACCACAACTGCTGTGTTTGGGGCAGAGTGTATTTCTCATGGTAATGATGTATGCCTGTACAATCTTTTTTTTGTCTTCCTTAGATCAACTTTCATTTCATCAACACAAAGGGACACCCCATCGAAGGCTGGGCTGTCATGTACTACATCACACATCTGTAAGTGAGACCATATTATGGAAGTATGTCTTTGTATTGTCACAGTACTCTACGGTGTTAAATGAGTCTGATTAATGGCCAAACCCAATGCTTTGTCAGAACTCTTCCTTCCATGGATGCCAAAAATGTGCTCCAACCCAACCACAAGTATTTAAATATAACCCATCCACCACATAACATGTCGAAAAGAGACTCAATCTGAACAGACTAAAGTAGTGCAAAACATAACCGTTAGTATTTGCATTAGCTATTGCTATACGGCATACCTTTTTTAAGGTAAAGCGTTATGTTGCATAGAAGAACAACGACAAAGCACATTGCACGTCTGAAGATTCAATTTAGGTGTTGTTCTGTGTTATTATAACGTGGGGTGGGGAATGGATGGCGCTTCTGGGTTTTGAACAGAGCTGGAAGTTATATGGCAGTGCCGTTGGACTTTGCTGTGTGGAGGGCGTGAGTGCTCTCATTTAAAACAATGGTTTTGACTTTGTAGAACGGGGGGCGATGTGGCTCATCCGGTTTGCAAACCGCTCTAGTGTTATAAAATTGTATTATTTAACATATTTTAAATATTTTATCAAATTTACCAACACACCGTGCCCCCCCCACCCCCCACCCCACCCCACCCCACCCCAATGTTCCAATGTTGTCCTTGGGGGGGGCACTCTTAAGAGTCTGTGCACTGACCTTTGGACTTGTGCTTTACAGGCTGAAGGGTGCCCTCCTCTTCATCACCCTGGCTTTGATTGGCACCGGCTGGGCCTTTGTCAAGTACATCCTGTCTGACAAGGAGAAGAAGATCTTCATGATTGTCATCCCTCTCCAGGTGTGTGTGCAAAGCATGAATGCTGTGCATTTTTATTACTTACATTCCTTCTTCATTATATAACGAGACACCGTGCAACTATTTATACGGCTATATTCACTGTGGATACATCAAGATGAAATGCATATATACACTCCGAGCTATGTATACTATCTACTGAACGCTTCCTCTTGAAAACGTTCTATTTTCTCCTCACAATTTATAACTGCTTTGTACTGACAATGCCGTACATGCTGACCCGCCCGGTTCTGCAGGTGCTGGCCAACATCGCCTTCATCATCATCGAGTCCGGCGAGGAGGGTTCCAGTGAATATGGTCTGTGGAAGGAGATCCTCTTCCTGGTGGATCTCCTCTGCTGTGGCGCCATCCTTTTCCCGGTGGTCTGGTCAGTGTTAGTCTCACTTAAGATGAACATCTGAAGTCTGACCTTGCCAACACATACTAGGCCAGCACTGGTAAACTAAACTTTCCCGTAGCAGGTGGAAAGATTAGCTAAAACGTCCTGTCCGGATACCAACGTTATCTTCGGACAAATATGTTCGTAACAAAACAGGAAACACTATGTAACTCCGCCCCTCGCACTTTCTGGTTTCCGGCCCAGGCGCTGTGCAGTCTCCCTCCGGACGTTTGGCTAGAGCATTGCCGAACTTCTGGTTCCGAGATCAGGTCACACTCGGAATAGGGCATCCTTTAGAATGCCCGATGCAGAGTGTGTACTGTACAAGCATTCATGTATGCACACCGTATGCTTACATGTGCTTGGGGGTGGATCACCAATGAATCCTAACACTATTTGCCTGCCTCGAGAATTTCTTGTTATTGACAGGAGTGTGTTCGCAGGTCTATTCGTCACTTACAAGAGGCCTCCAGCACTGATGGCAAAGGTAAGACATCTGTCCATGCCAGCATGTTTTAATAGTGTTCAGAGACATCCTTGCCTTGCGTTTTCTTGTGAGGAGACAACTACATCAGTGTTTGGACTGTCGCATGGAGAGCAGATTTAGCTGAGTTTGAGTTCTTCCTTCCATGTGTGGTTTTTTGCTGACTCTTCATCACCACTGCTGACATGTACTTTGTTTTCATTTTTTTTAATGTTTTGTTATTTGGATACATTTTAGATTCGATCTTGGTACAGACATTTAATCGTACTCGCCCTGCATATTCTTCCCGGATCTTGCTGTACTGATGATCCCATTAAACAGATGCATGTATACAGAGGCACATACTCATTACTTACTATCGGTATTGCTATCTGCGCAAAATTATCCCTCCACAGCGGCCATGAACCTGGAGAAGCTCAAACTTTTCCGGCATTACTACGTCATGGTGAGTGATGTTTTGATTTAGCCACCACAATACACAGAAGACCTTGCATTGCCACATGCAATTCATAGCATTCCTAACATTATAAGCATTTAATACATTTTCTTGGTTCCTCCTTCCCTACAGATTGTATGTTACATCTACTTCACGCGGATCATTGCCTTTCTGCTCAAATTCACCATGCCGTTCCAGTGGCAGTGGTGCTATGAGGTAAGAGTGTGGTGTGGCCATTACACAACCTTACAACACACGCACCCCTACTGTGTTATAGAGGAACACCACGGCTTGCTTCAAGGTGTATTGTACCACTGATGTCTCACAAAGTCACATTAATTCATAAAGATGTTGTTGGTCTTTTGCATGTAACTGTTGTTGTTGTTGTTTTATAACTTCATTGTAATATATTTAGTTATTTATCCATATGTCTTTATATATTTGACATTTTATGCAAATGTACAGTCTGCGCGTCTGCCCCATTACCTCATACTTAACTGAATAATCCTCTCCTCCGTCTCTGCTTCTTCTCCAGTTCCTGGTGGAGGCCTCCACCCTGATCTTCTTCGTGTTGACGGGCTACAAGTTCCGTCCCGCGTCCAACAACCCCTACCTCCAGCTGCCCCTGGACGAAGAAGACGTGGAGATGGATGAAGTGTGAGTACCGCGGAATAGTGTGACTGCCGGGTTAGGGTGCTCAACTCCCAGCCGAAAGGTACTGGGTTCGAGCCCCGATGGCCACGGTTTGGAGCAAGATGTCCTCCTAACTCCCCCCTCACCTACCTGTGTCTTCTTCTCCTCCTCCTGTGTAATAAAGTGTGACCGAGTCCGGTGCGTTGGAGGGTATCACCAAAGTCAAGAAGACGTCCAACGGACGCGAGCGCCAGAGGGAGTTCACCTTGTGAAGGGGGAAGTGTGCGTCTGTGGGGAGACATCCTATCTCTTGCTCTCTCTCTCTCTCTCTCTTTTCACCTCTCCTCCCCCCCCACCAGCACTGCAGGTTCAAGAGGGGGGTGGGGGAAGCACACCGGGACCAACCCTACCCACCCCCACAAAGTGCTGTCTTCTTTTTGAAACTCTTTGACATGGTCGCTATTGAAGCGCCCGCTGTCTGGCTATGCAAAGCAAAAGACTGTTTGGACCTGGGTTTCCTTAGACATGATGTAGAGACTGCTTTTTTTTTTAAATATATATATTAGTTCAGAGTAGAATGGAAGGGAGTGCTCATGTCTTCCTCTTTCTTTCAGACTCTTTCTTGGGTTCCTTGGCTGTGTAAGTGGTACTTTTGCCAGGAGAGAGCGAGAGAGAGAGAGAGAGAGAGAGATTATATCATCCAAGTTAAACTGTAGGCTTTAGTATTATCCTTTTTTTTGTGTGGCGGAGAAGCATCTGAGATGTTCCTGACTGTGTCACAAGGTGCACTGCTGTAATTTAAGGCTTTATGTTGTTTCGACCATTTCCAGACATCGGAGGTCCATTGTTGAGTGGCTATGAATATACGAACACACTTTGTTGTTTTTGTGGCCCTTCACCGATATCCCGACCGTGTTTGATATTTTACCAGGCTCTCCCACAGGGTAGTTGGTGGGATGTGACTTAACCAAATTCTTTAATCTCTGCTCTTTTTTTGTTTGGTTTGGTTTTACGTTTTGGTGTTACGTGTCTATTTTATTCATTATTAATAATTATTTGCTCAAGGTCAAACACATGTGGCAAGGCAATTGTAAATAATTTAAAGAGACTTCTGGTAATGACAGAGGGCATCTAAGACTTGAGTTGGGCCTGGCAGATGCAGTGCTTCAGATGGTATTTACAAGTGGTTTGTTTTCCTCCTGTTCATAACGCTGTTGAATAAATACGATTTGTAAAGTTGTTTTTCTGGGGATTGAGTTCACACTACTCTGCGTAACAATTTAACCACAGTTTCTGCAAACTGTTATCTGTGAGTTTTCCCTACCATCAGGAGATGGTTTACCAATGAGAATAACATGCGTGCATCTTAAGTACTATATGGATGTGTGTGTGAACTGTTAACAATAAAGCTGTTGTTTTAAAAAATGCTGAATTGGAGCATGTTTAATTTTTTTCAATTGTTTTTTTTTGTCAATCTAGGCCTTTTGCATTCAGACTAGATGATATAGCCGATTTTATGTTATGTTTTATTTCCAAAGAAGATACATTTTTCTTATCAAATCAATAGTTCCAAATGTTGTATTTAGATGTCATACTCATAGGCTCGTGTAGGCATATTCAAATGTAACGAATAATATAGGCAATGTGGTATTGGAAAGGATTTGACGTCGTTGGCGATGACCTACACGGGATGAGATGCCTAGAGTCCTCAGTTTCATGCCCCCCCCCCCCCTCCCCCCCCCCTCCCCCCCCCTCCCCCCTCCCGCTAGAGTCAGACGGAACGTTCTCACTGCAGTCTGCAGTAAATCCACCGGCACCTTGCAGTGCGCACAAGTCCGCAAGCATCCACTGCAGTCTCTTCTGCGGTCTTTTTGCAGGTGGAATATGGGTGCACACGGGACCGCGACGATGTAAGTAGTAGCATACGCAGATTGGCAATGAATAGAACCTCGGATAATACGACGTTTAAGTACTGCTGGACACACGACTTGAGGACACCAGAGGCTTTTATTTTTTATATTTCTTAGACAATTGCGCGCATTGGCTCAATTTACACAAGTTATTCACGGTTTGCCCGAGCGATTATGATAAATCATGATGATGATGTCATGCAGATTAATGGAAAGTTTTTCGATAATGGTAGACCGATGTGGGCAAAATCTTGCGATTTTTGCTAATTCGACTACCTTAAAGGCAAACACATCATTTTAATTTCATAATGTAAGGAAACGTCAACTGTCCGATCGAATCTATATGGATAGCATGGCCAAGATTCAGAGTTTGCGTAAGGTTTATTATGCCTATGAGAAATGGAATCGAATGAAATATTTTTGTAACAAATACTTAAGTTTCAAACCTATTGCACGTGGTGCAAGCAAGGATTTGATAATGGTATTATTGTCCTCCCCAATGCATTTCCAAGAGATGGTATGGTTTATATGGCGCATGACTAGGATACATGTTATGATCAAAATGGTAAGGCTATGACCTTAAAACGCCATTGCATTGAAAAGAGTATGATGCAGCAAATATCTTCTTCACTATGAGCTCGCACAGGAAAGTATAATATATCCAATTTGATCTATACAATGCAGAGATTTAGATGTGCTTCATTGAAAGAAGTATATATCTTATATATACTATTTAACTTACAGATTTTTGTACATTTTTAAATGTCACTTAAAAACATCCTTTCATGTTCAATTGTTTGAAGTTAATTGATTCGTTGTTAATCCTTGGAAGAAAGACAAAAATCAAATGATTTAAAATTACATTGTTCAAGGTGTGTGTGTGTGTGTGTGTGTGTGTGTGTGTGTGTGTGTGTGTGTGTGTGTGTGTGTGTGTGTGTGTGTGTGTGTGTGTGTGTGTGTAGGACCTTCTTGCCCTTTTTGATGGTGTTGGTACTGGCGGCTTCAGCCGAAGGCGGCGTAGGGTGAGTCTATGTATACTTTCTGTAACACACTTTTGTTTCTTCAGGGATTCTGACCAGGACCGGGGTGGGGGGGGGGGGGGGGGGGGGGGGGGGGGGGCATTTCCATCTGCACACATACACACACTCGCACACACAGGCCATGAGTGTGTGCAGCCAGTGATATCCCTGAAGAGTGGTGGAGGATATAGCTGACTCATCGCTTGGTGTTACAGACCGAGCACCAACAACAGCTTCTGCACAGAGTCCAAGGAGTGCCTGGAGTACCAGCTGGTCTGCAAAACAGACGAATACGAAGTGAGTCACCCCCCTTTTCTCCCCCCTGTCCTCGTCCAATACAAATACACAGAGAGAGTGACCACTCGATGGCAACGCAAACAGCTCCAATTGCACTCAAATGTGCTTGGATGTGCTCGCACAGGTGCGCCACTACAGCCCCACGCGCTGGGTGTCCACCGATGCCGAGGCCTACTTCATGGGGGTTGGGGCAGCCATGGCGTTCAGGAGGCTTTTCCAGTACATTACCGGAGCCAACCAGGAAGGTGAGGCGGCCGGTTGGGTCGGTTGGTAAAGTTTGGCATCATTCACATACCTTTTACTTCTTTTGTCTATTGGAAGGATCACTAAAGTACGGATGTCGACCTTTCCTGTTTTCTTTTTGTGCACGTCTCTGTGTGTGTGTAGGTGTGCAGATGGAGATGACCACCCCAGTCCTGGTCAAAATCCCAGAGGAAACCAAGATGTGGGAACCAGCAGTCTACACTCTCAACTTCCCGCTGCCTGCAGCCTATCAGGAGAAGCCGCCCAAGCCAACCAATGACAAGGCAAGTGTGCTCCGTTAGCCATTAGTGGCTATCTATTAGCAGGCTCTGCACAGGTCTCACTGTCCAAGGACTGTCTGGGTTGTTTGTTATCCAAGCAGACAGACAGACAGAGAGATGTAATCGACAACCGTACACTGCTTTGAATTGCAGTTTGTAGCTTTGCTGTTACAGAACATTATGTTTCAAACAGATGAATCCCACACACGTTTTTTGTCTAATTGCTAAGTGTTCTGTACTACCGTTCCATTGCAAGGTCAAATGTGTCAATGTGGGTCCCAATAGAATATTGTGATCATGAAGTATAGTAATGAAGCTAGGGCTAAGTTTTATTTTTTATAATTAGGATTTATTTCTCCTATCCTGGTAACTGGGATCTCTTCATATTCTAAGGTGAAGTAAAATGAACAAATTTCAGATTATAGCACCCACCGACGGCATATACTACTTTTTAGACTCCTTTACTTAAGATTCCAATCCGATCAAATTTGTCAATAACAAATGTACACTCTACTGAAGTTCAATTGGGAATGTGGAGCGTCCTAGCCATAGATGTAAATATGTCTATGCCTTTCACTGGGTTATGTCTGTCTGTCCGGGTACATCTATGTGGATGATACTGGTAAGGCAAGAGCTTGCTCTCTCTCCCCCTCCCAGCTGTACTTCACAGAGATGCCAGACATGGACGTTTACGTGAGGAGCTACGGAGGCTGGATGCTGTCGGTCACCTCCAGACTGCATGCTCATCTGCTGACTAAAGAGCTGGACCGCGTCAGGGCTTCCTACATCCACACGTACCACTATGGCGTGGGCTATGATAGGTACCACACACCCATACACACACCCAGAGAGCCGTACGTGTCACATTGGTCCTTCACCATACTCCAAACCCCTTATCTCTTCCTATATATTGCTAACCTAATACCTACACGGAACCATCTCAGCCTACTAATTCAGGCGTGTATAGGTAATGCCCATAACAAATCATTTAAACTGTACACATGAGTCAACTACTTAACTAGTTATAACATAATGGACAATGTTAACTAAAATAACCAACAAATACATAAAAGAAGATAAAGTGGGCTTCACATGGATTCAAACTCATAATCCTCAAAGCAAATGCATCTGCCTACCAGGTATGCCACTATAGCTTTTAATAAAGCCATGTTCTGCTTTGCTTAGTCACCATCTGCACAGGAGCCAAGGCAATTACGATGTGTGCCATGCCCAGTGTCTAACCACTCCCTATAAAATACTCTGTCTTAGAAACTATCTAACTGTGTGTGTGTGTGTCTGGCTGTCTGTCTAGTCCCTTAAAGCTCACCAATAGACACAACGAGGTGTGGTACATAGCAGAGGGGGAGCCAGTGTGCACGGACCCCCAGGAACCCACCCCGGCACACACACCTACGCCCACCCGGAAGGCCCTGACCGACTCACCCACGGTTGCACCATTTGCCGCCGCCCTACGCGCACTCCGTGATTCCCCTGCCACACCATCCAACCGGGCCTCAGATGCTCCGCCATCTGACTCAGCCTCAACAGTTCTGCAGTCCAGTGCACCCTCTGTGTCCTCTTTGAACCTGCCTGCTAAAAGCCCATCTCAGGTAACACATGAAGCAGTGTTCACCCTCCCCTTCACCTCTGCTCAAAGCCCAGTGGCGCCATCCACCAACTCCTCTGTTAGTCCTTCCCTGGAACCCCAGACTGTTAGCGGGCCCCAGAATGTCACAGACTTCCAAACTGTTACCGGTCGCAGCACCGTCACGGGTCCCCAGAATGTAAGTGAGTTACACGCCGTAATGGTTCCGCAGAATGTAAGTGAGATAACCACCGTTACGGGTCCCCAGAATGTTAGTATGTCACACACCGTTACGGGTCCCCAGAATGTTAGCGACTCACAGGCTGTTACTGGTCTGGACAATGTTACTGGTGCCCAGAATGATAGCGAACAGCAAGCCGTTACTGGTGCCCAGAATGATAGCGAACAGCAAGCCGTTACTGGTGCCCAGAATGTGAGCGATCTTCAAACTGTGACCGGTCCCCAGAATGTAAATGACTCACAAGCTGTTACTGCTCCTGAGACCGTTACTGGTTCCCAGACCGATAGTGAGCTACGGAATGACAGTGCCCCCTGGAACGATACAGCACAGGGCTTCCCAGAGGCACAGGTAGACAGGGATCCGGTGGTTAAGCACTCTGACACTCATTAGTAACGCCACCTACTACTGTTTGAACCACTCACTCACTGCAAACGCAAACAAAGGTGTGGGTAGGAAGAAAGACAGCCGTGATAGATGTTATGGGTGGAAGTGTAATAATGAGAGGAGGGGGAAGGAATGTGTTGGGAAACCTGCTATTTTCTGCTTAATATGTCTATGCCCCGCTTACCTGCCTAGTTTCTGTGTTCATATGTATGAGTCCATCTACTCCTAGTCGCACTTAGCCAATGTGTAACTACATGTTTCATCACAGCTCTGTACACATGGCTTATAGAAAATACTAAGACACCTGTCCATTGGCATTGCATATTTACACACCGACCTGTAGAAGAGAAAACCTGTGTTGAATAAGAATAAACAGGAGCAAATGGGAGGTCACAATAGCACCTTTATAGGATTAATTTAAACAAGAAGTACTTAATGGCATAGCTGATAATGTATGTTTGGAATTAACTAAACATTTAAGACATACATTTGCTTTCTTTAATCGTATTCCTATGTGTAAGATACATGCTAGTCAACTACTAGTAGCAATCTATACTGGACGTCATTAAAAAGGGATCTCCGTCGTGTGTGTGCTATTGAGTTGTGTAGTTCTTCATGCAATATGGCTTTTACTGTCCGTGTGGGCTTTCCTTATGTTATGTGTTGCTGCGTAATAGACAACTTCTCTTCATTAGTTATGTACTTTTGTGTTTTTTGCAAAGCGATGTAACATGTAATCATTGGGATTCCTTGGCACAGTTAATTTTAAACATGCAGCACATTTCAGAACGGCCCTACATATTTACTCTCAACTGTTCCTCGTAACGTCTTTAATTTTTTCTTCATTCATCTTCAATAAGCATATTACACTCGAAAGTGCCTATAATTACACAGTTCTTTGGATACAAATTCATAAAATAAACACATTTCATCAGATTTAATTTGGACATCCACAATACGTTGAGCATTAGTTGTTTTTTTGTTGCTGTTTTTCTTGTCTCGGTGTTTTTTAATTTGATTGATTTGCACATATGAGACAACAGTGGCCACAACAATCACAGGGGCCACCGTTAAGAAAGACAATCTCAAATCTGATTCACAGTTCAATTCATGCTTGTATATGGATCTGTAGAGCTGTGCCTAAACCACCAATGGTGAAGCTGTTACATCACTTAGCATTAGTGATTTGGAATATGTACAACACTGAGCTTCATGTTTTATGTACAATGCAATAAAACAATTGTTGAACTATGGTGTTACTGGTGACTTAAGACTAAAGGAAAATCTGAAATCCTTGTTGCAATTGACTGTCTGTTCAACCCCAGGATATTTTCCTAGACTACCCCGAATCATAATTAATATATTTGTATAGAACAGTGATTCTTAACCTCGTTGGAGGTACTGAACCCCGCAAGTTTCATATGCGCATTCACCGAATCCATCGTAATTGGAAAAATAAAAGAAGGAATTTGGGATAACTTCTTTTCAGCAGCTTTTCCCAGCATGATATTCGCGATCTTCAACAAAGCTGGGTTTACGAGTGTTTCACCAATGGTGTGTGTGGTTTGCCCTGCTTTGCGATCAGGTGAGCAACTTCGTACGATGCTGTGCGGATCGGTTTGTCGATGGGTACAAAGCCGAGAACAGGCGGAGTAGCCTTTTCATCGAGTCTGAACGTCTTCACCTCGAATTCAGTGAGCTTTGTGTTCTTGTATTTCCCCATCTCCGTGCACACACACACACACACACACACACACACACACACACACACACACACACACACACACACACACACACACACACACACACACACACACACACACACACACTGTGTGTGTGTGTGTGTCTTGACCTCCGCCGAACCCCTGAGGCTGACTCGATCGAACCCCAGGTTAAAAACACTGGTATAGAATTATTGACAGCTATTAGTATATATATGTATATGTATATATATATATATATATATATATGCACATACACAAGTATCCAATGTTTCAGGTTTACATACTTATATTGTTGCTATTGTTTCTTGTTGCTGTTACACAAAAAATGGAGAAACGCTGACAACCTGATGAAATGAAGAGCCCTTGTAGAAAGCAAGAAACAGTTGGACATAAAAGAGCCAAAGACGGCATATGCTCGATCAATTTAATTCAGTGAGACAATTTACACAGAAGCTTATCAGGGATACGTTTAGTTGATGCCCTCATGTTAAGTTGCCATTGTCATTCCGTCACTGAACCAAAGCGTGAAATTGTGCACAGTTGCCAACCTATATAAGCCTTTTTGAGTCCAGTGTTCCTCACCAGAAAGCCTGTAAGACACACATTCGTGATCTATTCGTCACACGGTTCCACTGTGAAAACATGGTGAAACAGTCTCGCGTAATTCATGCTTCGGGAGGCCCTCTTCACCGCTCATCTTTACTACTCTCCTTCTATTCACAGAACAATGTTTCCCATGAATATGGCTATTAATCATTTAGAAAAAAAAAGAAAGAAAAAAAGATGTGCTTTAATGTTGCTGTTTTCATTCATTTTGGGATTTTGTTCCCCCCATGTGCTTTTAAACAACTTGTTACCAGCATCAAGTTGTTTAAATACAACCTTGGATATTTATCTACCAATGCGGGTGTTTACAAACCATTCAGGCTTGTAATTAGGAGAAATGTCCACAGAGCGTTCTGAAAAGACGTTCTGAAAGACTTTGATACTGCAAGAAAAACGTATCCTTGACATCGCCTGGACGTGCTTTGTTCACTGGGAATCTTAAAAAAAACGAATGTACAAAATAAAAGTCCTGTCCATCATTCTGACTTTTGAAGGCATTTAAAGGTGTGGTTACTGTGTTTGGTGTAAAGTATGAAACCGACGCCAGTCCACCATCGTGAAAATAACTGGAGAGAGCTATTTGAGACGTGGAACGCTTTCTTCCACATGAATAAATCAAAGCAAACCATTTTCATTTTAATCAATGAAAAGATAAATGAACGTATTCACGTCCAGTATTTTTAACATGTATATTGGGGTTTTGTAAAATTAATTATTCTAAAGGAAGGGGTTTGTGTGCCATAGGCCTACATTTAAAAGGGACTGCAACTTTCCTTAGCAAAAGTACATGAGATCAAGCATTTCTGCCTCTAGGTGAGCACAGGTGCCTGTAAATCTAATAATGATATAAGTATTAGGCAATCTTGGACCACCCAATGGTCATACATTGTGGGACCTAAATATTCAAATGAATCATGCTTAAACACAATGAATTCTTGCTTTGGCCTACACAGGACATACTATCCGGACTCATACATATGTTTGAATTCTAAACAAAATAGGTTAAATCCATACGAATCCTAAAATGAATCCTGAATCCTAATTTTGCCAAAGAGTTGTTGGGATTCAGCAAGCGTTTTATGATTCTCATGGAAGGACAGGATTCAAGTGAATTGTACTCGGGCCTGCGAGAGGTGAAGCGATAATCTAATATTATTAATCACTTAGACACGGCCGTTTTCTTAGTAATGCTGGCCCTCCTGCTTCCCCCAGCAGACCCCCCTGCTCCCCCGCCATGCCAGAGAGAGCCTGGGATGGTGAAGGCATCCACACTCATGCCCATGGTCTTGGACGGGATTGCACTGAACTGCTTCCTGTCTGAGCTGTACTTATAGATGGACTCCACCTGGGCGGAGCCAATCGTCCGCGGACCCACTCCGGCTAATCGTACGAGCTCCTGGATATCGGGGTTCATGGTGTACACGCCCCGGAACTGGCAGCTGGCATCCCGGAAGAGGATGAGGAAGTGGTTGGCTGGACTCTTCTCCATTTCCTGAAGGAGGAGAATGACGGCAGGAATGAGTCTCAGAGATGACGAAGAACACATGTTTAGGCTAATGTCATACATGCTTTAGTTTTGATCTGCATTTGTGTGTTGAGAAAGGTATGGGTATTTCTTTGGCACAAGAACATGCTAAATTGATTCATTTACAACATTACTATTTATGATGTACTATTCCATGAATTGTCATGTTTAGACATTCACCATACTGCTCAATAATGCCTACATGTCGAGTTAAGGACCAAGGCTGGGAGTCAAACACCATAAACCCTAAAACAAACACCAAACCCTTACCCTAAAACCTACCCCCAAAACACTAAACCTAAAACTAAACCCAAAAAGGTTTAGTTTTATTTTCTCGTTATCTCCATCTTTTCTCTTGATTTTGTATTATCCTGCCACATGTGGTCAATACAGCGCATGTTGCATTGTGGGTGATAAGTGATTAATTACATGTACTAAGATGATCCTGACCACCTCCTACCTCAACAATCTTATTCTTCTGAGTCTCATTAACCTTGCCAGCCAGACAGCAGCGAGAAAGAGCGTTGTGGATGATAAACTTGTTGGACTTGAAGCTTGGCTCTTTGAAGAGTTTTGGACCTGCAAATACACATCAACATACACACTCATTTGTCTGCATTACTAAGTTCTTTCTATTTACTTTTTATTTAATTACTACAAAAGATAAAAATAAATGTTACTCTACCTGTGTAATCTGGGGCAGGGGGTGTGCCATTGGGACAAACATCGCCATCTGTTTGTCCATTCGGATTAATTGATGGATTGATTGGTCTGCTTGACGATCCACATCTCAAAGGCGAATTAGGACCACTGTGAATATACACAAGTGACAATATGACAAAACATATCATTTTGTTTTGT
The DNA here is from genome assembly GCA_026745465.1 of Lota lota. Lineage (NCBI taxonomy): Eukaryota > Metazoa > Chordata > Actinopteri > Gadiformes > Lotidae > Lota > Lota lota. The sequence continues at coordinate 2,661,151 of JACYXH010000572.1, forward strand.
ATGTTGAAATCGTTACAAAACTTGGTTCTTAATATGTTTTTATGTCTGACTACTAAGCGACTCGGAAAATGTATTTTGATAGCTTCATTCCTTTGGCTAGGGTAAGGGAAAAAGATGCGGAGGAGGCCTGATGAGGAGGGAGAGTACTACATCTATTGTATATGTATTTCTGTAGCATGTTTGTTGGCATCCGAGTTCTGGATCACATACTAGTTACTAGTTGTAGAATAATTAAAAAGTACCTTGGAGGTTTCTTGGGAGGCTCACTGTCACTGGTGCCTTGCTCACCAGCAGCCAGGTTGAGGGTGGAGTGCGAGTACTCCTTGGTTAACTTGGAGCCTTGGATAGAAACAACCAGTGGCAGAGAGACAACCGCAGAGAACGTGAGAGAGAGAGAAAAACACAATAAATAGTCATAGTAAAATGTGGACCGAAACTCTGATAGTCATGTCATTCACTGACACTCTATTTTAGGGTAGAAATTCAATTCCGTCTCTCTGTTACCCAAAATCCCATTGTCCAGGCTCTGAGACAGATGCGGTTGCACTCGGGATGCGCTGCGTGGCCGGGCTCGGGGGCGTGTCTTCTTGCTGCTAGCTCGTCCCTGATTGGCTGGTTTCTGCTCGAGCACCTTGCCCAGGTCAGCCATGATCTTGAGCTGGTGCCTCAGGTTGTACTCCCCCCGTGTGAAGTCCCCCCAGCGGACGGGTGTAGCAGGTGGGGTGGGGAAGGGGGAGGTGGTGGCTGGGGGAGGAGTTGGACAGGGGGACCTGTGCCGCTCCTCAGATGGACCAGGTCTGAGGAGAAGAGACCAAAACCAGACCCTAAAATGTAACCCTATTGCAAAACCCTAACCCTAAACTCAATTAAAAAACATACATAACATAAGGTGTTCTTTAGTGAACCCTGGTGGGCAGTTTGGGTGTCACACAGAAGTACAAGACCATAAGAAATAACTAAAAAGAAATCAAGATAAAATTAGAAAATGCACTCCCCCCCCCCCCCCCCCCAAATAAATAAATAATAATACTGAAATACAGCTATATAAACAAAGTGAGGAACGGAAATAAACAATGATGGAGTTTATGACGGGGTGCTTGCGTTGACCTGTGTGCGTTTGTGTTTGGGGGCGTGACCTGCATTACCTGCTTTCATTTTCTTCACTTTCTTTCTCGTGCCATTGCCTTCGCTTTTTCTTCTCCTTCACCTCCTCCACTCGTCTATGCTGTCGCTCCAACAAGAGAGCCCTCCGCTGGGCCATCTCACCTTCACTGTGCACCTCCTCCTGCACACACACACACACACACACACACACACACACACACACACACACACACACACCATCATCACCATCATTATAATAATGATCATCATCATCATCAATCATCAGATAAAAATTTCCTTCCAGGCTATTGATTCTGGATTCCCTTCATTGAATTTTAGTCACATTTACCTCAAAGAAGAATCCTATTCCACTTCTTGGGGCGCGCGCAGTCAGGCCTGCCGGTGGTTGCAAAGCCTCTATTTGATTGACGACTTCTGCCCTGGGTTCTGAGGACACTGTATGCTCTGTCAGAACCACATTCTCTGAGAGGTCCACAGGTTCTCCAGATATGAACACCGTCTCCAACCCCCTCGCGGGCTCCAGGGCCGGCTCCGTGTGGTCGCTCATGGAATCGGAGGAGAACTCGTGGTCCCCATCCGTGGGCTCATCACTGCCCCCCTCTGGCCCTGCGAGGGACGACAGCGACGCCTTGCTCCGTCCTGCCGCCCTGCCTCCCCCTAAGGCCGCCTCGCCTCCCCCCACGCTGAACACGGCGGAGAGCGACGTGGTCTCGCTCTCGAAGGAGCACTCCGAGGGGGCGCCCGAGCTGCTCCCCCCGGTGATCCCGGAGCGGTCCCTGCGCAGGACGCCGGGCAGGGACACCAGGTCTCCCAGCACCCCCCCGTCCTCGTTCTCCAGCTCCAGGCTGAACTGGGTCGGCGTCCCGCTGGAGCCCGTCTCCGAGGCAGTCTCCTCGTGCTGGTGATGGGGGGGCTCCACGGGGGTCCGGGGTCCTCCGATGCGGAAGGAGGAGGAGGTCTGGACCTGACACTTGCTGGGCGACGCGCGCCTCAGGTGGGGGAGCGTGTCCACGTTGTGCGCCGTCGTCAAGACGCGCGCCAGCGGGGGGAACTTCAGCTCGGAGGGCCGCGGCTGGGGCTGGTGGGCGGGGCGCGCGTGGTGCTTGGGGCTGCGGGGGGTGGTGGAGGAGGGGAGTTTGGTGCGCGGGGCAGGGCAGGAGGAAGACATGGGTGTTTTCAGGGGAGTGGAGGCGCTGTTCACGGCATGGGGCTGCCGAGAGGGGGAGCCAGGGGAAGGTGGGACCGGACACGGTTGGGTGACCCAGGCCTTACTGGTTTTCCTGACGGGGGTCTTAGTCGGGGTGCAGGGCGGGGTTTTGGGTGGGGTCGTGGGATAGGGCATAGGAGTCGATTTAGGTGTGGTTTTGGGGGAACCTTTGGGCGTAGTTCTCGGTTTGCCCATGAGCTGCTGTTGTTGCTCTGTCAGTTTCTGCATGTCCTTCTGCAGCGACAGCAGCGCCTCGCTCAACTTCTGCACCACTCCATTGTAATCCTCCAGTACAGCGCCCCCTGCTTTCCCCGCTACCTTCTCCTTCTCCTTCTCTCTTTCGTTCTGCGGCGCTTTGCGGCTCTCTATAGCGAACGTCACCTGCTTCTCCAGCCGAGGTGGATGAGGAGGAAGAGGGTTTCCCTCCGCTTGTCTCGCTCCATCTACTCCGTCGTTCTTCTCTTCCTCCTCCTTCTGCTCCTCTTGCTTCAGCTCCTCCTCCATGCGGGTGAGGCGCTCCTCCAGGGTGAGCTTGTCGTCCTGTGCACCCTCTGTGCCTCCTCCCGCTCCTTGCTCCCTCTTCAGCTGCAGGAAGGCCGTCTTCCCCAGCCTCAAGCGGTGCTTGGCGAAGATGGCTTCGATGCGTCTCTTCTGGGCCTCAATGCTTTTGCGTTTCTCTTCCAGGCGGGCCCCAAGCTCCCAGGCCTCAGAGCCCGGCTCGGGGGCCCTGGAATCCGGGCTGTCTTGGTGGCCACGGGCCCCCGCTGGCGCGGAGGGAGTGTGCGGGGTACCCGTCGGGGTCGGGGTCGGGGCCGACTGGGTCGACTCTTCTCCACCCGGGGCGGACGAGGGCTGTCTCCTTCTGTTGTCTCGCCGTTCTGCGAAATTCGTCATGCGAGGGCCGCCGCTGTTGCCGTGGTTACCGGTGTGGCCGCCCGGGCGGAGGTTTCCCGGCGCGTTCCTCGGGAGGTCGTCGGAGGCTTCGGAGGAGTCCACGCTGCCGTCGCGCAGGACGGAGTCGTCATCCCGGGACGTGTCGTGGGCCCGACTCGGCCTCTCCCGCGTGTCTCCCCTCCCGCGCCTGTCGCCCCCGGAGCCCGGATCTCCCCCTACGGGCCGGTGGAACATCCCGGCGCGGCCGGGCGCAGAACTGCTGAGCTTTGAAGAATCCCCCTCGGGCGAGTGGAGGAAGAAGCCGGCGGGCGCCCCCTCTGGACGCAAACGAGGCTCCTTCCGTCCTCCTCCGACCACACCAGCGTCTCCCCCCGCCGCCTCCTTCTCCTCTGACGCCTTTGCTCTCCTGCTTCCTGGAGCGTGGAGCGTGGCCGCCAGCGCCTCCTCGATGGTTGACAGGTCTCTGGCCGGAGGGGCGTGGGGGTAGGCGGGAAGCCCCCAGGAGGAGGAGCGCTGGGAGGGGAGGGAGGCGCTGACCAGGTGGCTGAGGTCCTCGGGGGGGCTATAGGGGACACGGGTCATGGCCGGGACCCCTGCGGTGCAGCTCAGGCTGTCCGTGCTGGCGGAGGAGCGCAGGAAGGACTCGATGGGGTTGCCCATGACGACGTCCACGTCGCTGTCCAAGCCGAACGGAATGCTGAACGTCACCGCCGACAGGGGACGGCTGGGGAGGGACGGAGGCGAGAAAAGGTGGATGAGTTAATGGTCAAATGGAAGGGTGGATGGATGGGTGGATGCATGGATGGGTTGGATGATTGGATTGATGGATAGATGGATGAATGGATCATTAGATTAATTGAATGGAGGATAGATGGATGGATGGATAGACAGATGGACACAACGAGCATGACTAATACAACAGGAGGGATAATCGTGCACAGAACAGAAACATGGTTTGAGAAAACGAAACCCAAACATGAAAAACTAGAACTATAATAACAGCTATTCCTTGAAATGAGGAATGAGGATCTACCTGATTTGTTTTTTGCCCCATGTTTTACTCTCTGGGTTGGCAGCAAGTGACAGGAAAGAAGCGACAGTCAATATGCATGTTGTCCATGTAAACAGGAGAGTGAGACGGCTGTGCCCGGGTCTTACCTGGGGACACCGGCGAGGAGATGGGCAAGTAGGGTTGCTTGAAGATAAAAGACGGGGAACCACTAGGAGACAAACCACAGCTTCACCACACAACTCCAACATATTCATTACATAAACCCAGGTGTGTGTGTGAGTGTGTTTGTGTATGTGTGTGTGTGTGTGTGTGTGTGTGTGTATGCGTGTGTGCGTATGTATGTGTGTGTGTATGTGTGTGTATATGTGTGTGTGTATGTGTGTGTGTGTGTGTATATTCTGTTCGTACCTGTTTCCGATGCCGCTGACAGGACTGGTACAATCCAACAACCCCGATACATCTGAAACACACAGAGACACACATCAGTTTGTGTCTCTCTCATCAATGTTATGATGGTGGATATGTTTCAAATCAACAGGAAAGGGTATGCAGCAGCACACCTGTGAGGTCGAGGGGCTGGGTCGGCTGGACAAACTCAGGCTTCTGTACCTCGAACCAATCTAGCAGCTCTGCTACGAAACTAATGATGTTCACCTGAAACAAGGGGAAAAAAATACATTTTCAGATCCACGTGTCTCTGAATAGAAAGTGCTTGGTGTCAGATCCACGCGTGGTGAAATACCACGCGGTGGCACCAACGCGGGGCCCGGGTGAGGTGCCACGGGGATGGACCCACACGGGGCCCGGGTGAGGTGCCACGGGGATGGACCCACACGGGGCCCGGGTGAGGTGCCACGGGGATGGACCCACACGGGGCCCGGGTGAGGTGCCACGGGGATGGACCCACACGGGGCCCGGGTGAGGTGCCACGGGGATGGACCCACACGGGGCCCGGGTGAGGTGCCACGGGGTTGGACCCACACGGGGCCCGGGTGAGGTGCCACGGGGTTGGACCCACACGGGGCCCGGGTGAGGTGCCACGGGGATGGACCCACACGGGGCCCGGGTGAGGTGCCACGGGGATGGACCCACACGGGGCCCGGGTGAGGTGCCACGGGGATGGACCCACACGGGGCCCGGGTGAGGTGCCACGGGGTCAGATGCTTCCCAGGGGGCAGTAGGACTTTTACCAGTTAAAATCAAATTGGTTGCTTTACCTGGATTTATTTTAACATACCAGTAATAGAGTAACACTTTGCACATCTAATTTAATGAGACGGGCACGTGGGAGAGGGACGAGTGGATAAAATGTTGCAAACAAACTACCGCGCACTGTCTAACTTGCAAGAATACAATTATTTGCTATGTTTTCATCAGGCATTTGCCTGATGTAGCTCGCAAATAAATGTGTGAGACAGTGTGTGAGACAGTGTGTAGGAGTTTTTTTGCAACTTTTGCACAAACCAGTAATAACATCATTCACAAGTAGAATAAGTACCCATGACACCCATGTAGAAATGGTTCATCTACCACAGACGGAATGACATGAAGAGATGAATAAAACCACATGCCGTATTCTGATCTCATCATTTCTCTGACCAACTTCCCAGACCTGTTGACAAACCACACGGGTATCTCTTGCACAACATATCATAAATCATTTCTAGTCATCAGCAGTACAGGTACTACGTGTACTGTTCCCCGAATTCCCCCACACACACGCACACGTGTGTGTGGGTTGCATCTGCAGGGAGGGATCTAATTAAGTTTCTATGTATCACCCCCCATCCTTGTTTTGACAACCATGATCGCAACGGCAATCCATCATGAAAATACTTAAACTGTGAAAGATGGCTGCTGTTGTTCGCCCACACAGCATTGTTTGGATCCTGGACAGATGCATGCTGGGAATGTGGGAACTACTCCTATAAAGGACATGAGTGTTTCTTCTAACACCACGTTGAAGTGTTGTTTGCACACCAGCAAAAAAGCTGTTACATAACAGATGGGACATTTTTGGAGTGCGGTTCATGGCAAAGGTAATGAGCATAATTCTTCACCACAGAACGCCGTTCTGGAGTTGTGAAGGTATGTGACCTAGATGTTGTTTTACCATCCATGACGTCTGCAGACACATCTGCATGTGTGTGACCCCATTTACAGTTTTCAGAGAAGCACTAAAAAGAAGACTAAAAAGAATTGATGTCATAGCTCTTTTTATTGTCGTCTTATAGATTAAAAAATATATGCAGTTCTACTTTATATTTAGGGTTAGGGTAATCCTAATATTTCTTAACAGTCAAAATCTGGGCTTTGATCTCTCAATATGCAAGTCCCTGAATGGCACAACCTCAGAAGCGTAATCATGTAATAATGGCATGTGTGCCTTTATCACACGTAGCCAGAAATGTGGCCACATTTCTTACCATCATCTGGCATCCATTTTGCTGAATCCTTGAAGACTCAACGACTTGACCCCCCCCCCCCCCCCCACACACACACACACACACACACACACGGAGGAAGCAGGGCACATCCACCTACATGCAGAGCTGGTGGGGCGTAGAGCAGGTCCTCCACAGCCAGGGGGCAGCAGCTCTGCAGGTGGCTCTCGCAGAACTCCTTGATCAGATGCAGGTTGTACAGGCTGTCAGCCACTGACATGGTATCCTTCAGACACACATCTGGGGTGCGGAGGAGGGGATGTTAGGGTCAGGAGGCAAACAAACATTGGGTGGGAAACAGTGAGGAGTAATGTTGATGTTAGCCATAACATCAGGGGGAGAAGAAGAAATAGGAGGTTGGATAGTTGATAGTAATAAAGAGGAGGCAAAGTTTATTTCTAATGGCCATTCCACACATTTTAGAAATACAAAAGCCCACTTCAACCATGAAATTATTTATTATTTGCCTATTTCATTTGTATTTGAGAAAAACATCGCTACGTCAATGTCGGTGAGACCCTAAGAATGCTTAATAAACAGTGCATGTTCCTGCATACTTTGGCCCATTAGGCCCAGACAATCTACTGGAGGACGTATCTTATCTCAGGTTGCAAAATGTTCTCTCTATTTATCTTGTATTCTCATTATGGATGATGGTTTACAGGCAGCAATAAGTACCCGTAAGTGCTTTCAGTACACCATAAATATTTGAAATAGCTAAAAGTCCTTTGCATTGCCGTCATCTGCTAGCCATCACATGAGTGCATGTTTGCCTCTATGTGCATGTATGCATTTCCGTGTATGTGCATGTGTGTGTTCATGTATATATGTGTGTGTGTTCATGTATACGTGTGAGAGAGCGTGTGTGTATGTATGTTGGTTTGTGTGATCATGCATATATGTGTGTGTTCATGTATACGTGTGATAGATAGATAGATAGATAGATGTGTGTGTGTGTGTGTGTGTGTGTGTGTGTGTGTGTGTGTGTGTGTGTGTGTGTGTGTGTGTGTGTGTACCCTCTAAAGGCAGCATGCTAGGGCAGTAGTAGTGTAACGCAGCCGCTACAGCACATCCATTAGAGAGATCTTTGACCCCAGACACCAGAGGGAAGGTGGGAGTCATCTTAGACAGCACCTTATCTTTTTTATAGCGGATCTGCACAGCAGACAGAAGAGATGGAATGAGAAGAAGAAAAGGAAGGAATAAACAACAGTCAACTATAGGCAGTTATAGTAGGGAAATAACAGGTGTGAAGACACAATGAGATTATATATCTAAAAGACAAAAGCCAGGATTGTCTCTTCGTCAGACAATTTTACCCCAAAAAGGGTAACAAAGTGGTGAAACCAGCAAACATTCAATCTAATTATACATTCACATCTGTGAAAACCTACACACACACACAGCTCAGCTGAAAAAAACGAGAATGTTTAAAGCAGCACTATGGTTAGAAGAACGTTAATAGAATGAGGAAATGAAGGCGGCCATCTTGTGTACATGCAGCTAAACAGCGGGTGTTAAAGTGAACCGAACTCGCTGCGACATTGAGAAGGTGAACCCGGTCCCAAACAGAACAAGAAAAACTAAAGAAGAGAAAAATGACCACATTTGGCAAGACAACAGCTTAAGCACGTTAAAGAAATGACAATATAAACCTGATTAATCCCGGACATGAAATTGGTCATGCATTAAATGCAACTCATGTTGCTTCATGTGATTAAGCCCTGTTGCAGGAGGTGTGGGTGCATCAATAACCATGATGTCATGTGTTCCTGTTTTTGCCCCTCCCACAACATGGCGTCATCAAGACGTGTCATCAACAGTTCTGTGATGTCATGTGACCTTGTCGCTATCCGGCGGTGCAATCGTGAGCGGAAAGTGTTGGCGATCTACGCATTCTGTCATTCTTTTTTGTATCATCTCCGTGTCACTTACTGGGGGGTGGGGGAGGTGTGGGGGGGTGAGGAGAGACACACAGTGGATGGGGTGGGGGAGCGGTGGCAGAGGGTGAGGTAATAGGGGGCGTGTTATACATTACCACTGGCGGCTTATTCCCCGACTCCTTCAAACAGAAAGCGATAGCATGCTGGACGGGATATGGTAGAGAGAGAGAGAGAGAGAGAGAGAGAGAGAGAGAGAGAGAGAGAGAGAGAGAGAGAGAGAGAGAGAGAGAGAGAGAGAGAGAGAGAGAGAGAGAGAGAGAGGAAGATAGATAGAGACAGAGAGAGGCAGAGGGAGAGACAGAGAGAGGCAGAGGGAGAGACAGAGAGGGAGACAAGCGTGAATGCCTCAGGGTGCCCGGTCATCAAGGGAAAAATGAGAGACCACACATGGTCAGTCACATGACTCCCATTAAGTCACATGATTCGTTCAGGGGGGAAGAGAGGAGGGAGGAACGGGGAAAGGGGGAAGGGAATAAGGAAAGTTATAGAGATGCCCTCTATATGCCCTCTTATTTTTTTGAATGATCCATAATTTTTCGACTGCCACCAGGTCCTCTCCTCCCTTGTCCAATTATGCAACTAAGACTGTGACTAAGACTGTCAAAGACCAGGGCTGCTCCATCCAACACGTTAGCCGTAGGCAGAAACCCAGCTGTCTGTTTTCAAGTCCGTATTCCCTGCCCGATTTTACCATCAACAATAAAGGCACTTCCAAACAGGCACCTTCCCCCTATGTGCTTTCTAAAGCCCACAGTACGATTCACCTTCCACCTATGTGCTTTCTAAAGCTGGCACCACACTTTCGGCCATAGCAAAGACAGAAAAAAGAGAGACGAAGGGCAGAGGAGGGAAAGAAACGAGGACACTTACTGGGACTAGTTTCCAGTACCATCGGTTGGAAGGACACTGGCAGGCAGAAGCAAAAGAGAAGACAGAAATGTTGCAGGCATGCAGTCTGTGACAAGGTGATGACATCAGCATAAAACGAATAGAATTTAGGTTCACTTCTGGGAAAATGTTTTTCTGTGTGTGTGTCTGTTGGTGTGTGTGTCTGTTTGTGTTTGCATGTGCATGTGTATATGTATACGTGCACGTGTACATGTGTGCATGTTTTTGCATGAGTGTGTGGGGTTTTCAGATTTATCTTAGATATGTGTGTGCATGTGGGTGGTTCTTACAGTTTCCTGAGCAGGCTGGAGGTCTGTGCATGTTTGAGGATTGGGTGGTTCATCCTCTGTGCTCTCTCTCAACGTCTGGTTCAACTGGCAGACAGAGCATCAAATTAATTATCAAATGGATACAAATGGATAGATTCTAACTAGTCCTTCCCTCCATGTTACACATGCTGAAAGCCGCCATCTTGGGCAAAGCCAGTGGTTCACTATTTACTATGTCATTTAGCAGACCCTAGCATCTTAGCATCCAAAACATCTTACACTGAGTTCAGATCCACGTCATCAAGTAGCTGGTAGCTGTAGTAATTGGGGATCAAACACTTGAGTATCCTGGTTAACATTAACATGGAGCTACTGGGTCACTGTGGTCTCACCCTGTTGACCCAAAAGAGCAGAGCGTTCTCCCAGGGTTCTCCTGCCCCCATCTGCCCCGCCTCCTCTGCCATCGTCACCCGCCCCACCGTCTCCTTGGCAGCCAATGACATCAGCGCATCCATCAGAGCCAGGTGCGCCTTCTGCACCAATAACCAGACACGACAACAGCGATCACTTTATAGTTGGTGCCATATTTTTTTCTGCTTTTTCATCACATCTTTTAACTTGTGTGTGAAATGTCACAAACACACAGAAACACAAACCGTCTTAATGGGCGTATGACAGAGGTCCTCATCAGTGACGTCATTGTCCTGGTCCCTGGGAGCGAAGCCCTTCTTGGTCAGGAGCTGCAGAAGGGCAGAGTTGTCGCCGGGGGGCCCCTGCGAAGCTCCCAGGGAGACCCCGTGGGCTTGGGCCAGCAGGGCCTGCGCCCGACAGTACAGCTCCGGGGAGAGGAGCAGCGCGGACACCCCGGGCTTGAGGTGCTCCTGCTCATACTGGTCCTTGTAGAACGGCTCCCGCAGCTCCACTGGCACGTTCTCTGAAGGGAAGCAGGGAGACCGGACGTAGGAGATTAAGCTCTTCAGATGGAAGGACTTAGGCTCTGCCATGGGCAGGGATTTGGCCACAGAAATAGCTTCCATCTAGGCATATCTGAGTAGATCGTTTAAAAGGTGACTCAACGCCCCCGGTGGAATATCTGTCTACAGGGGAAACGTGCACACTCAATAACAAGTGTGTGGTTAGAAGTTTCATGCAGAATACTCAGAAACACACACACACACACACACACACACACACACACACCAGATAACACAGTAGGCATTGTGTGAACGAACACAGACAAATTACAGTAAGTTCAAGTGAGTTTGACTTTGTTCTTTAGAAAAAACCTCAACAGATTAAACATTGAATAAGAGGCTGTATGATATGAGAGGGATCATAAAGGCCCCTGCAAAACAGTATAGATATATAGATTTTCTTTATAGATTTTGTCTTAAAAATAGCAGGGATTTTCCCCCTGTGTGTATGACAGGTGAGAGTGTAAGGGGTCATCTGTGCAGAGCCCGGAGCCAAAGACAAACTCCTTCCAGAGAAAACGTCATCATGTGCATCAGCAACTCAACTCAATTTAGGGTGTGTGTGTGTGTGTGTGTGTGTGTGTGTGTGTGTGTGTGTGTGTGTGTGTGTGTGCGTTGCTCAAGACTATTCCACAGAGCGCTAAAAGTTACAAAACTAACAATAACACTCTATGGATGCACAAACACACACACACACACACACACACACACACACACACATACCCCCCAGGATGACCTATATTTCAGCATGTCAGTGAGTGGATGGCTGCTCCAGATATCATCATTAGGTTGGAGACTCTACTCTTCCATTTTTCTGACTGGATGCAGTACAATGTCTTCTCGCTAGACACACGACTGAAATGTTCTCTGCCCAGTCATCATGCGTGTTAAGGGTGTCACAAACCAAATCATATCATGCGAGCACAACAATTCATTCCACATAAGGTTTAGATATTTTGTTAACATCACCAACTTTGGCCGGATATGGTTTAAAACCATTCAACTTAATTCAGGATGCTAAGATTGATACCATAAAACCCATACACATTTGCTTATACACACATTTATATAATACCTCAAATATCATTTAATGTCGCTTTTGTCTGTGATTTAATTAATCCAATGTGTGGAAGAAATTTGAGAAAGCTGTTGCTGAACTAAAGTATTTTATGCATCCATATAAAAATAAGAATTACTATATTTAATCTATGGATGAGACTGAAGAAGAGGAAGGAAAAAGAAGAGGAAGTGGCAGAATAGGCATTCGAATGAAGAATAGGAAGAAGAAAAGAGGAAAAGAGACAATGTGTAGAGGACTGAGAAGCAAGGGAATCTCAAACTACTGTCATAGCAACAAACCGTCACCATTTCAGGATGTGAGGCCTCAAAAACATAATCCATAGTTGTTGATTACTCAAATGATTCACCAGGTGGGTCTTGGGATGGCATTTCGGGTGAGTACTGGTGTAATGTGCAGACTGACAATCATTTCTGTCACAGTTACATAAAGTGACACAGAGCTGGGGGGTTAAACCCACTCACTACACAGTACTGCTGGAGCAACAGAACCATGGTCGCTATGGGAACCGGAGGGGGAGAGGAAAGCACAGCCATTCCATTGGGGACGGGCCAGTATGGTCTCTATACAGACCAAGTTAACCCAGTTAGCTCAATGCAAATCTAATAGGATAGAAACAGACACAGTTTAGTAGTACAACAGACAGACTCTGGGGCGGGCTTAGGATGAAGTTAAATATCCTAATCAGTCACTAATGGAAAATATAAATTCCAAAAGCCTCACAGAGTCAAATAAATGTTTTTCCTATCACACCTTTGAGTTGACTGGATCAAGGGCTAATTCATGACGAGGATGGTAGTTGCGACCAAATACTATATGGCAAGCTTATTATCCTAGCTATGACAACTATGGTTTCTGTGCTTTGATTGGATGAAGGTAGGTTAAGGGTAGGCTTTATAATAGGCTTTATAATAACTCAAACACTGCTAACAATGTGTGAATGTTGTCTAGAAGAGATAAAGTGACAAAGCACATCGGGACATAATCCCACTCTTCTTTCTGAGCAGCCATCACATTAGAATGAGGTACCCAGTGGGTGATTTCCATGTGACAGTTAGAGAAACCCAGGAGAGGTTTTTGAGTTCATCCCTGCTCTTTATAGTTGAGTTGACTGCTCCATTTTGGTAGGCCTATTATTACATGTAACATAGGCCTATAACATGTAACATAGGTATATTATGGCAGTAACAAACACACTTTGGGTAAAGTGAACTATATCTGAAAACCAAATCCCATCATGATAAAATGATTAAAAAAATTATCGTTACTTTAATCACTAGAAATCACTAGTAATTAATAGTAATCGATAATAATAATAATAATTATTATTGTTTTTAAACAAGGTTTTGATCAAGCTAGGCCAAATAGTAAACCATTATTGCATCAAGTAGATTTAATACAGCGTTTGAATCGGGCAATGTCAGCAGATGACATGCCTATTGTCTACTTTTTTTTTTTACCTTCCCAGCCTCCTGTAGGTGCATACGTCAAGTGTGGACGCGTGCGTAACACTGACACAATTATTATGCAGTATGCCTATATAGCTATTGGCCTACCTACAGTGTGTAATTGCTGATTCTTGCCTGCACGAATTATTATTTAAATAAAGTTTAAGTGCAATAATATATACAACACGGGTTGAAAAAACACACATTATTAAAAGGCCTAAAGGAGCCAGTTACCAATGCTTTGTTGCAATGCAGTAGCCTATATCTTCCACTTCCTTCACTGCTTCGCTGATCGGACGTTACAATGTGTTCCACACAATGCCGTTTAAAACATTATCAGGGTGATAATCTCCAACCAGTAAGGTCGCTCTGTGTTAACCAGAGCAGCGGCAAGTAGGGTGCTATCTCTGGCTATAGGCCAAGCAGGCCAAGCTGCGTGGAGGATGAAGCAGAAGAGGATGCTGCGAGCTCCATCCTCGCTACGTAAATGGTCAACGCCGCCAAGTCCATTTGAGCCCCTTATCTCGCGCCCCACCCATGTAGCGCATCAGCATCACACAGCGATCCCCCACTCCAACCCCGTAACGCCTACCTGCGGACCCGTAGGATTTTGACAGTAGCCACCGGACACTGGCACAGATCTTGGCTCGGTTGAAATCGTACTGGTCCAGCGGTTTGATATCCGACACGGTGAACGCCTTCTTCATCGCGCTTGCATCCACCATTGCCGTGCAGTTGTACGCGGATAATAAGCAGAAGCATGCGCCGCCGAACAGGGGGAAGAAATCGGTAGAAAATGGGAGGAGCGGGATGACCGAGGAGGAGGGTGGGAGGTGGTGGGTCATAAAATATGACGCGCAGAAACCGGTACGCAGACACCTTCTGGACGTGGCTCCGCCCCTCGTAAATGACCGGCCTTGGTGATGTGATTTACACACTGAACCGAACAGCTACGCCCCGCCCCACCCCCCACCCCCCCCCCCCCCTCCCCCACCCACACACACACAAATGGGTGAAATTGTTACGTAAATTTCTGTATGAGTTAATGGTTAATTCCGTATTATTGCATGCTTAATGGACACTCCGCGTCCTTCGCAGGACATAAAACTCTCATACCCACTCCATATGGGGCTTAGCAGCACTCATTCAATACTGCTTTGTTGTATACAACTCCAATACTATTTCTGAAAAAAATAGTATTTTCTAAGTTATTTATTATCTATCTTGGAAGTCATAAGCATGTGGCATCCTCCCAGGGCAACAGTTTAGCCACTCCCACGATAAGCACCACACCCTGCTAGCCGTTAGATAAGATCAGCCCAGAACAGGTTGAGCAGCCAGCGGAGGAGAGCTAGCCGAGCTGGTTGGGCGACCTACGAGGAATGAGGACAATCAAGATACAACTCTCGGTTCAGTCGGTGCTCGCTGACGACGCGTTGCCCTGCTCCGGTGGATGGGAGGTGGTGGAACCCTGGTAAAGGTTGACAGTCACAGGACATGGTGAGATTGCAGTGAAGTAGATTTCAGGGTGGGGTGGGGGAATCCCAAAATCACGCACACACACACACACACACACACACACACACACACACACACACACACACACACACACACACACACACACTTCCCCAAACAAAAGACACAAAAGGGATGGGCAACTAAATCATGAGTGTTGACTCAGCAGGGATAATATCAAATGACACACCAGTCATTGTGGATCTACAGGAGAATACATATTTGAAAGCAATACAGAATTTCTGAGAGCCTTACTGTATTATATTCCATTATATCCAGAATTGTCACCTGGAACCTGAATTTTGTGTTTTCCTTGACATTTCCACCATAAATTGGTAAATACAGATTCCAAAGTGTTAAACGCTCAACATTCCCTGAGGGAAGGCCCCAGGTAATGGGTTCATTTGAACATTGTGTGCCCCCCCCCCCCCAACCCATGTTCACACGAAACCTACCACTGAGCGATGTATATAGGCTCCATGTGGGAGGACCCTGAGCAAAACAAGGCCCCTGCAGTCGCCTGCCTGCAGTCAAGTTCACACACCGCCTAGCTAAGAGAGAGGCATACCGGTCACCCCACCACACCAACCTCTCCCTGGCTCCCTTCACCTCTACCAGGGACAGAGGGCAGACCGGTCACCCCAGACATCTGCTCCACCACAAGGCCCCGTCCAGAAGATCATCACTCCCTGGAATAACGCATGTGAATACTAAGCTGGGGAGAAGTGGCTCTAAAGCAAAACGATGAGGTATGGAATGCCTACGAACCAGTCTCGTGTGTTCAGTCTTCCTTGGTTGACTATTGAAAAAGACGACGTGGAAAGAAGCCACTTTCAACACTGTTAATGTGGTCCTAAAGCCTCAGAGCAAGTTGAAGAAATCTGTCTTATTTTAATATCTGAAGCTTTACAAGATAAGGTCATTTAGGAGAAGTCCATTCAGACTGCAACTCAACCACTCACGACAAATAGTAACAACCAGACTTTATGGACTTCAAGAAGACAACAGGTGCGTCTTTACCATATGTATATGGGGTTAGCATATTCTAATCATTCAATCAAAATGATCAATATATGAGCTATATGAAGCAGAGCTGAAAATAATATTTCCACCATCTCTGGGGAGAAAGCAGAAAGTGTCTTCCCAAGTTTATCTGAATATCAAATGGCTCTTCCAGCTAAAGGTTTCTGAAATAATTAAAATAACGTGTGATGTTTCTGAAGACCCACTTGCGTAGGGTTAAAATATGTTCATTCTGATGCGTAATCTTTCCTGACAGGTGTGTGAACGTGATGGGAGCTTCGTCGTCGCACAGTGTGTTGTTCGGCAAGAAGAAACACAAGCCAGCTGTGTTCAGGGCCTGGAGTGTGCTGAGGGGGGCGCTGCGCATAAAGACACCAAAGAAGAAGAAAAACAACAACAGCCTTCTCACGCTACACGGCTGGAGGCCTAAGAAGCAAAAGAGGGAGGGCCCTTTCAAGAGCTGGCTCTCATTGGCTGGGAAGAGGAAGAAGAAGACCAACAGATCGTTTGGCAGCAGCAGACAGAGGAAGGACTCTTTATTCAAGTCTCTTCCAACAAGACCGAAGGGCGGGAATGACGAATGCAGTGTGAAAGAAGAGAAGGAGATGAAGTGGGGTTTTCTTTCCAACAAGGCTCCTTCTTGACCTTTCATATTGTAATCTCAGGTACAGATTAGTTCTCCAACACTTTCCTCCTCCTCTCTCTCTTCCCCCCCCCAGCCACACGCCCCCAGACCACAGGCTTAGGACACTTGCAGGTATCAAGCATTTAATGATATGTCAGTTTCTATGGGTTAAACAGGTCAATTTGAGGTTGGGATTCACTCACATTGACATCATATCTGCTGGGTTACAGTTTAAACATCAAATCTTTAAATATATTAACATTATGAAGTTGATTGGATGTGCAAATACAAACCAAGAGAACAGAATTACGTAAGATACAAAAAGTGCAACAACTTTACCAAAGAAATACAAGTAATACATGGATTCTGCCTTTGATTTTATGTCCATAAATTCTTTTTAACTCATGTTTTTGGTCTCAAATTCGATACACACAGCACTACCATCAAGGCTAAGTCAAGCCCTACTATTATATGCTTTGTTTACTGCACACATTGTAAAAAAACGCTTTTAAAAAAATGCAATCAAATATTGACCTGCACTATGCTTTCTGGGTAATAACGTTATGAGAGACAGAATAGAAATTCAGTATTTATAATCGGAAACACAAAAAACTAACAAAAAGTAAAAATAATAAAAACGTAAGTCGTGAATGTTCTTGATTCAGGTGAACGCTAATTCTCCTAGGAGTCCAGGGGGTCTTTGGGTCCTTCGACACTCTTGGAGGCTCCATTCATCGCCTTCGTCAATGTAGCCCCTTGAGTCTTAAGAGGCTACAGAAGCGGACGAAAAAGGGAAGATAAAAGATATAGAGAGAAAGAGTTTGAAAAAGAGGGAAAGGGGTGTAAAGTAGGTGTAGCAGATTGTTAAAAATAGACAGATTCAGGTTGAAGGAAGATAAATAAATTAAATTGAGTTAGTCAAAGTCCAAACAGTTAAATAAATACATCAATTTAAATCAATGCACAAGTCGACTCAGTGCATCCATTTTGTTTGACACCTACGTCTGACTCATTGTGTAGGGAAACAATAAGTTCATGATTGCACTAAAGCACATAATGACTGACAGACGGGGAGGTAGACAGAAACGACAACACACAGCTACATAACAAACAAACAAATAAACAGGCAGGTTTAGAATCCATTACACATTTATTATTTCAACCCCAAAAATAGTTTATACAAAAATATGAAGCAATATATTCAAGAATTCCATCGCACATAACAATAAGCCTTCAATATGAAAAGGCATGTAATTTACGAACAAAATATAATTGGCTTCAGTCTCTTATAGCTTCTTGTATTGTACAATTGAAAAAAAGAGTGTGTGTATTGTGGTGGGGAGTGGTGTGGTGTGTCTGTTTCAAACTGCAATAACTTCTACCTCTAAGATATGGTGCCCCCCTGCCCACCCCCCGCCCCTCACTTGTTCTATCAACTATT
Source organism: Lota lota (assembly GCA_026745465.1). Lineage (NCBI taxonomy): Eukaryota > Metazoa > Chordata > Actinopteri > Gadiformes > Lotidae > Lota > Lota lota. The sequence continues at coordinate 2,679,037 of JACYXH010000572.1, forward strand.
TGACAGTAGGTGTAAATATTTTAACCACCATGGACATCTGTGCACGCACATGCTAGCAAGGTAGTAACGGCGACAGCTCAAGTCTACATCTTCCGGAGTACATGCTTGCGTGTTACTCATGAAAAGCCATCTCTGAGATGGAGAGGCAGGATGTGTGGCTTCAATATACACAACAAGAGGCCAAGGCCAACCAGAAGGAAACACTCACGAACCCCCAGCATACATCTGGAGCAGGTTAGTGGCATGCAGGATAAGACGACACAACACGTTACATGCCACGCAAAACATAGGCACAAGAATAACAAATTTATATACACGTTGCACACAAATGTGTCAACAGATATTTGGTGCTTAAAGTAATACGACTAGTATTTTGGCAATACTCTTATTCTTTCGCTCTTCTTCTTCTTCAAAAGAAATAGAGGATTGAAGCTTTTCAGACCCTCGTTGAAAATCGTGAAAGGGGCTTTTGACTATAGAATATTGAAAAGCACACAATTATTGTGTTCAAATTCTTACTATATAGATATATTATTCCAGTTTCATTGGAATTGTTCAAAGCACTTGGAAAACCTTGTTTTCCAAAAGGCGTTCTACAAATAAAGAATCAGAGCGGAGTGCAGTACAGAGAGCGGTGGACCTGAACACTAGAGGGCTGTATGTGCTGTGCCCACAGCTTTTTACAACACAACAATTGGTTGTGTTGTATTGCATTTACCTTTCCTGCATGCCTAGTTTAGCTATTAAGCAGAACAGAGCACATATTACCATTTGTTCCGTTTTGTTATGTGTACACTAATCGAGGTTCTGTGTTTATTATTATTTAGTAACGTTAAGATCATACATCATTCTACCTCGCAAATTCTTGCAGTTGACAGTAAAAAACAATTTAACAATTGCATTTAATACCAAATCTTGCACAGGGAATCAACAAGGAATGTCTAGCATTGGCAAATGAACATTGCTGATTGGTTTCTGATACTAATATCTGTCCTAATTTGTTGTATTGACGGTTGGTTGAATTAATAAGAACAGCCATGAACTGAACAGCTTTGATCGAAACACTACGTCGGAGACTAACGCGGCATGCATCACGGGTGTGGGTGATCGTCAAGACACGTCATGCACATTTCTGTGAAAAGAAGGGCTGCTATCCGCAGAAGGGGTGAATCCACGAAAAGCGCATTTGTTTGCTGTTAAAACAATTGGCAATCGTCTCGTAACCAGCCGTCCCCGGGTGTCAACCATCAACACGCTACCGCCATTTCAATCCCAAGACGCTCACCCCCCCCCACCCCCCCCCCTCACCCCTCTAGCAGCCTAGCTGTGTGGGTGTCAACCACTGTGTGGGTATCAGTGCTTTGCGTCGCGACCGCTGTCGTCGTGGTGGCCCCCGTTGCTCTCGGACAGTACCTCTTGTTCCATGCTGGTGAAGTGGGCCACGGACTCCCCGCCGCGGTCCTTGTCCCGCCGGCACGGGAAGCACAGGATGCGCTTGAAGGTCCTCCACATGTCCTTGTCCCTGAAGGAGTAGATGATGGGGTTGACGAAGGAGTTGCACTCGGCCAACACCAGGCAGTACTTCTCGTAGCGGAGCACCTCGCACTTGGTGCAGCCCAGGCCGTCCAGCAGCAGCACCACCAGGCCGGGCGTCCAGCAGATCACGAAGCAGCCTGCGGAGAAGGCGAGGGGGCAAGGGAGGGTGAGTCGGGTGCATCAACCAGGACAATCTACCATGTAGCATTTAGTCACTAAGCGGGCACTTCGATCCATCGCGAATTAGTGATTTAAATTGAGTTTTGAGAGTCATTAACGAGCAAGGTAGCGGACCTGGTTTAAGCATGCCTACAGGGGGCCTGAGAGACATTGGGGTTCAAACCCAGAACCTCTTGGATGGGAGTCAAACCCCCAAACTATCCTGCAACAGACGATAACGTTAAGGGGGTCCAATAAGGGGTAGCCAGGGGAGAGAAGCAAAAGACCCCTCTGTTCCCCTGAACAGCGGAACGCAATTCAAAGTAGACACATACACACAGTGTGTGGAATGGGTTTGGTCCCAGTGATCAGATTTCATTATCATAATACAAAGTTGGATAGGAATTCATACTTCTCACACCCAGGCACAAAGCAAGAAGGACTAGGAGCCCAACGATGTATGCGCTAGATAGAAGTTAATATGAAGATTCTGCACGTGCGCACACGCACGCACACAAACAAAAGAATGTTATGCGTCATGGTGGTTTAGGAATCTTGTTCTGTCTGGGCACATTTGAGGTTTCTCTGCACCATTTACATACAAGTAATGTAGAAGGCTGCACCACAAGGGCCGGTCCCCCACAGAACTAACACATTTGCAATGTATTTATAAAAACTTACAAAGTGCAGATAGAGGTGAACGTTGAGACACTAGCCAGATCAACAATAGAAAAAAAAGAAGAAGAAATGAACCGCCGGGGAACAGAAGAAAATGTGCAGAGTGCGGAAGAGAGTGAGATGGAAGGGTTCGACAAGTTTAGACACGCCGAAGAGGACGGAGCACGTCTGCTTGGGAGTGTGTGAACACAAAGGCATCCGAGGCTCCTGTGTCGTGGAACTCATGCACGTGTATGTACCGGTGGAGGATTCCTGTGTGAAGATAAATGCCCGCCCATGTAAACGTTCTACCCTCTATAGAGCCCAGGGCTGTATTCATAACATACATTTCCTATATGGGAGATTAATACAAAAACACAAATGCCTTCCCCCTTCCCATATTTGGATCTGTGGTGGTCCCCCTTACCCAGGATCATGGAGACGGTCTTCATCAGGTTGACCACCGTCTCCTTCTGCCGGATCTGGCTGGTGTGCTGCGACATCCGCTGGCTCTTGTGGCGCACGTACAGGAAGATGCGCGTGTACACGGCCACCATGATGGTGAAGGTGAGCAGGTTGAGCAGGCCCCAGAACACCAGGTAGTTGCGGCTGTACATGGGCGCCATGGTGGAGCAGTTATCCAGGTCGCAGATGCAGTGCCAGCCCATGGTGGGCACCAGGCCCATGATGATGGCCACCACCCAGATGCCTATGATGAGCATGACCACGCGGCGGTTGGTCATCTTGCTGTGCAGCTGCATGGTGAAGATGGTCTGGTGGCGCTCCACGGCGATGGCCAGCAGGTTTACCACGGACGCCGTGAGGCTGGTGTCGATCAGCCCCTGGCGCACAAACCACTGGTACTTGGACAGCTTGATGGTCCAGGGGCCCGTGTGGAACATTAAGTGGAGGTAGGAAATCCCTGAGAAAGAAAGACACATGAGAAAATCTCACATCCACAATGTTTTAAACTCTCACAAGCTGCTGCTACCTTGGTGTGCAACTGCGGCCGGGGTAAAGTATGCTAATGCTCAGCGGATGTGGTTTCCCCAATACGAAGAAACCTCCAAAATGTCTCAAATGTCAGATCTACAAGCTCTTGTCCCATGCAACATTAAAATCTTCATAGCATATTTATTAAAAATGTCTTAAAAACAAATATTTTAATTCACTATTTGACGGTTTAGCAATGGTGAGCAGTTGGTACAGGCGGCAAACGTGCACGGTGTAAACATCCAAGGCGGTTGATATCTATGATGGTCCACAGTACCTGAGAAGAAGTCAGCGGCGGCCAGGTTGCCCAGAAGGTAGTAGATGGGGAAGTGGAACCGCCGGTTCATGAAAATGGCCAACATGACCAACATGTTGGAGAAGATGACAATGAAGCAGACCAACATGCCCAGGCTGACGATGACATAGTCTTGCCCACGCCAGTGGTCGCTGATGTTCTTGCCGCTCTCTTCGTAGAAGAACTGGACAGTGCGGTTGTAGTAGCAACCGCTGATGTCCTCTTCCTTCGTGTCCATCAGCATGATTTGCTGGAGGGGGGAGGGGTGAGCTGAGAGGAGTCTGATTAAGGCTGGAAGTAGCTGGCAGGCCCTGTGGAAGCCGGTCCAACTCAAGAACAGGACGGGTGTGGATTGGTGAGGGTTTTAGGGTAGCGTGACCCTATCTCTAGGTTGAGTACCGGCACGCCATTATATGGTAGGAAGGGAGGTTGCAGGAGTTGAGAAGAAGCCTTTGGCGTTAGGCTGTCTGAAACTCTGGACCCTCCCGGTATACCTGAGGGTAAAGATATATTTTTTAGAAGGAAACCCATCACTTTTATTTTACTGAAATGTCCTCAAACATTGGGCTTCAAGAAACCTTTTGTGTTTACCAGAATTCTCATATTTACAATGTTCTCTTAGATCCGATATGCACAATATCTACGAGTGGTCTAGACAAAGAAAGCAAAGAATTTTTTTTCTCTTGTTTGGCCAAACAATTAATATTCCATAGCTTTGGAAAAAAAATGTGTTCTGCATATAATTACGTTAACATTATATTGTATCGCAGTCTGATTAATATAATTGTATGAAGCGTAATATAGCAGAGGCTCTAGCTCTATATAGAACTGACAGTATTTCAGTTCAGCAACGCCAACAAATCACTAATAAAAAAAAAAGAACAGGTGCTCCAATACCGCTACTAAATATTATGTATCTTTTTTATTGATTTCGGTGATTGGAAGGAAAACTGTGACTATAGGATGTCAAATATACATAGTCCAAACGTATCATGTCACAGATTACTTCAGCTCGCTGGAATAAAAACATGACTAATATTTGTATTTGATCAGTACGGCACACATATAGCCCTTTTCCACCTTACTAAATATGGTTCTTGAACCGGTTCCGTTCAGGATTCTTGGAACCTTTGTGCTATCAAGCGAACCAGCACGCATTAACACCAATGTTTTTCCTTATTTCCATCCTCTTCTCAACCTGGAGAATATGACACACCCACTGATGTTGTCATGGTTCACACTTCAGGTCAAGAAAAACCTGCTATTTTCTGGTTCCAGCTGGGAACCAACTTTCCAGTTCCAAATTTATTAATTTTTGGTCAAAATCCTCCGAACAGTTCAATATTAGGTGTGTGAACCGGAATGGCACCCGTTCCATGTTGGTGGAAAAGGGGCAATAGCGAAGCATGCGATTACATGCCATCTCCATCTAATTAAAGCACACCTGCGGTTAAGCAATCATCACCCTTTATTTCAATGGTACTGAAAGTAAGAGACTGTCAAAGTGATGGCTGGAGGCGATTTCTTACATTTAATAGCAATAATATTCCAGTGCCTGGTGTTTTGCCCACACACGCTTAATCCTTAAATCCAAATTGTCTATATGTCAAAGTGAAATTACAAATACCCATGGTCAGATTTGTGTGTACCCAGAATGTTGCTGCGATTGGCTAACCAGACTAGTATTCATGTGTGAACACACTCCTGGAGACCAATATTGCAATAAGAGACATGATCCTGAAATTGTGCCGAAGCAGACCAATAACATTCCTGCCACTGATCTGGGTGGAAAGGCAAGGGCAAAAAAGTGTCCAGGGAAACACCATCTGGAAGCTCAATGTTAGCCAATCTTTAGGAAGCAAAAATGAATTTATAGCAGCTGAACGAAAAACACCACGTGTAGCCTAACTAGTACATTTCCTGCCATCATTCTCAAACATGCCCTTGAAACATTTGTCTGTGTAAAAGAGGTATAAGCCAAAGCAACATCCCATCTCCTCATTTGTGCCCAAACATCTGATTAAACATGCAGTCTCAAACCCCATAGACATCTACTGTAAATGGACTGGGTACGACATAACCAGATGGTGCAGCTGGCAGTTCTACCTAATTATGTCATTTTACCCATTTCCTTTGTTGCATCCTCATTGAAGTCCTCTACAGGATGTTGATGTCACATACAGTATAGCAGCATGCCACATTCTACAGTGCAGAATGTTTCTTTTCAAGAGTCAGTCAACCCAAACCCACTTTTCTTTTAGTTTTAACGCGGTCATTTGTCTTATATGATCGTCAACATAGTAATCTATACCATTCTATCACTGTTACTGAAATACGTCCCCAATTTAGAGAAAAACTGGGTAAAATCCAGTTTTTTGCCCTTCTCCCCAAAACACTACGTGAACGTTCCACTCTGCTGCGAACGCAGGTGGTTCTTTTCGTGACGTCAGACTAGCTTTTCAGAGGTAGTCTGGGCAGCCATTTCAACATATTTTAAGAAGTTCCTCTTTTCGTGGAACCAAGATGACAAGTGGCACACGTGCCAAGTACACGTATCTTAATTTGCCATAATGTACAAACTGCCTAACCAACACATCGAGTCATTAAACAATGTATTTGTCTGCAGCTGTGAATTTATCATATACAAGATCCATGGGTTGTGTGTAAATGGAGCGAGTTGCACCAGTAAACACAGGTTTGCATTCAACCCGTTCATTACCGGAGACACGCCCGCCCGTCGTCCCCCACTCCCTCCAAAACAAAGTCAAGAGTAGGTCAACTTTACAACAGCAATCTCTATTGGGCTCTGTCACTCTGCCGTGGTAGTCTTTTGTCGATGTAGCAATTGTATCGGTTGCAAATGTTATTGACCCATCCCTTGTTTCCATTGGGAATTAAAGTAGGACTCAGCACTAGACGGCTTGAGATCAGGAGGCCTACTCAGGGTGTTGGCTACGACAATACTAAATACACATTGGGAAGTCTACAGGAAACAAACTTCATTCAAAGCCAAAAACAGAGTGTAACGTTCATGCGTCGTGAAATCCAGCCAGTAACTTAAAAATAATCAAACATTTGATCAAAAATGTTGAGTAGAACAAATATAGCCTATAATGGGCATATCAAAAATGCTTTAATGTGAAGGTGCAAAGATAACACTGTGTGTGTGTGTGTGTGTGTGTGTGTGTGTGTGTGTGTGTGTGTGTGTGTGTGTGTGTGTGTGTGTGTGTGTGTGTGTGTGTGTGTGTGTGTGTGTGTGTGTGTGTGTGTGTGTGTGTGTGTGTGTATAGAATGACCCCAGTGGATCGCTCCAACACAGGTACACGTTTTCAGAAAACGAGGCATGACATTTTGCTATATTATATATAATTGCTATAGAGGTCATGGTCTATGTCATATATCCGTGTCCATTCACAGAAACGTGTCATGCATGCCATTTCAGATAGAGTACAACAGTATAGGACTACGAATGTAGGACTCTACTAGATGACTTAAAAAAAAAGGGCTTGATTAAGGTCAGATTGCTGCAGGTGGTGGTGGGGTGCAAGCCCTATGGTTTTGTTTACGGGAAATAATGTCGAAATGTGTGAAACATGAGTGGGTTGGTAACGAGGAGCAGCATGTTCAAGTTTTAATAAAAAAAAGTGCAAGGGATACAAGGTGATCAGGCAGCAATGAGTTCCTATTCCAGGACCTTGATTCACGGCAGATCCGTCAAACAATGACAACGCGCTACAAAACTAATTTGAAATACTTTTGTTTCGTTGGATTGAATCCAGAAATCAAATCACCGTCTGGCCAGTTTTGTCAAACAACAGACCAACCGTCGTCTTTTTGAATCGGCTCTTTTTGCTTTACTTAAGGTTGTTAAGAGCGAGCTGGGCCCTGCCAAGTAGGATAAAGTGGTTGGTCCATTTGTTGCATCACTCACTTATTAGCCTACCTACGTTCCATTAAAAAGAAAAAGCACTTTAAACAAAGGAAGTCGATTGAAAAGCCAACGGAATGTTTCACTTACTGCTGGTCTATTCTAGTGCTTCTCCATTCCAGATGTTCTAAAAGGGTCCGTCTTCAACCACAAAATGTGGTTTATTCCACCGTGTTTTCCCTTTAAGGTTCCGCCGGTCGTTGTCTACCTGTGGCGGTGAGCAGTGCAGCTGTACCACCGAAAAGGGCGCGGCAGCGACGGGAGAACACGAGCTCGCACAATGAAGGGTTTTGGTACGCTCCACACAACCTGAGCAAGTGGTAACCGCCCCCAACACCCCAGCCGTTGGAGCCGTGCACGAAGGAAAACCCCATAGGCGGTGGAATTGAAGTAGGAGTGACAAGGTATGACTTAATATTCAACACGACTTTATTCTTCTTCTTCTTTTTTTTTTGGTTGAACAGTTTGTAAATAACTGTAAATTATTAATGCAGCCTAGGGACACGATGTGATAATGAGGTTAATAGGCTGCCATGTAAACGATTGTGGAGAGGGATTGATTATTTAAATATCTAAATAAATAATAAAGTGGTCCGTTGAACATTATGCTGAAGGACAGAGTGAATGACGTCGATGCGATAGTGTGTACACAAAGGAAGGCGGTTGGTTTAAAAAAATTGTCAGAGAAATAGGCCTACATGGGTCGTGTTGCGGGTGTAAATAGACAAAGGCCTGGCCTGGCCTGGCCTGTTGTTGCAATCGTGTTTATGGAACCCCAGAGACCTTCCGATTAGGTCAACATTATTGTAGAGCATTCACAATATGCTATTTGAATATGCTCCCATAGCAGCCACCGTACTTGCTACTGTGCATGGGCAGACGTTGGTGTGCTCCTCAGGTATTCGGTTAGTCATGTTGGTCTAGGACTTGTTATGGGGAACAGAGTGAGGGGACCCAAACGCACGACACAGAGAGGCGGAGACAGCGGATGGGTTCAATGGAGTTTATTCGGGGCGAGTATAGACAAGCCGGGGGTTAGGCAAATCGTGGTCAGACAGGCAAGGGTTCGGCAACAGGCAGGTGGTCAGGCAGGCAAGGGCTCGGAAACAGGCAGGAAATCCAGCGAACAGCTGAGCACAGGAAGAGAACAGGTTAAAGGCAGGTACTGAGAAAGGGGCAAGCATACAAAAGCTGGGAATGCGGATACTAACAGGGGTTGAGTAAACAACGAAGTAGCGCCGGCTGCTAGGAAAACCACGGCTGAAATAGGGAGCGTAGATTGGAGATTGTCGGCAGGTGTGTAAACAGGGAGCACGTGGAGAAGTGGCAGCCGGCGCCCGCTAGGTGGCGGAAGTGGACGGCGTGACAGTACCCCCCCCCCCCCCCCCCCCCCACCCCCCACCCCCACCTCTACGAACGCCTCCAGGCGGACGCCCAGCGCCGGATGGGTGTGGTCGGTGGAAGTCCCGGAGGAGTGAGGCGTCCAAGATGTGACTCTGAGGAACCCAGGAACGCTCCTCCGGACCGTAGCCCTCCCAGTCCACAAGATACTGGTGTCCCTGGCCGTGACCACGCACGTCCAGGAGGCGGCGGACCGTCCACGCCGGGTGGTTGTCAACAAGCCTGGGCGGAGCCGGAGCAGGGGGAGACAGCGGACTGGTGGACACGGGCTTGACCTGGGACACATGAAAGGTTGGGTGCACACGAAGGGACGAGGGGAGTTTCAGACGGACGGCACAGGGGTTGACAAGGGACTCAATCTCGAAGGGACCAACGAAACGGAGCGAGAGTTTCGGGGTGGCCCCCTTCAAGGAAAGATCTTTTGAACGAAGCCACACCTTTTGCCCGGGTGAGTACTGCGGAGCCGGCCGACGGCGCTTGTTAGCTTGCAGCTGGGAGCGGGAGGATGCACGGAGCAGGGCAGCATGTGCACGCTTCCAAGTGCGCTGACACCGGTGCAGGTGAGCCTGGACGGAAAGGAGCGCAACATCCGCCTCCAAGGCGGGGAACAGGGGCGGTTGGCACCCCAAAGAGCACATGAAGGGGGACAGGCCAGTGGACGCGTTGACGAGGGTATTATGGGAGTACTCAACCCAGGGGAGTTGAGTGCTCCAGGAGGATGGGTTGGCGTTCGTGACGCAACGGAGCACGGCTTCCATCTCCTGGTTCTCCCGCTCCGACTGTCCGTTGGATTGGGGGTGGTACCCGGAGGAGAGACTGACCTTGGCTCCCAGGGCCGTACAGAATGCACGCCAGACCTGGGAGATGAACTGGGGTCCCCCTTCAGAGACAATAGCCGCCAGGATGCCATGTAGGCGGAACACGGGGAGAACCAGGAGGTCCGCCGTCTCCCTAGCAGAGGGAAGTCTGGGAAGCGCCAGGAAGTGGGCGGCCTTGGAGAAGCGGTCAATGACTGAGGATGGTGGTGTTTCCTTCAGATGGGGGGAGCCCGGTGACGAAGTCCAAGGTAATGTGTGACCATGGACGATCTGGGATGGGCAGGGGCCAAAGCAGACCAGAACTGGGCCGGGTTGAGGACTTGTTCCGAGCGCAGGTTGCGCACGCCGCGACAAACGAGTGGACGTCCGCATCCATGGTGGGCCACCAGAATCGTCGACGGACGAAATCCAGGGTGCGGGTTATGCCAGGGTGGCAAGTGAGTCTTGTGGAGTGGGCCCAGGTAACCACTCTGGATCGCACCGCATCCGGGACAAACAAGCGGTTGGAAGGGCCGGGGTCAGGCTGTTGTCCCTGCGCCTGGCGTATGGCGGACTCGACCTCCCAGGGGAGAGCAGCGACGAGACAGGCGGGAGGCAGGATGGGTTCAGGGTCTGTGCAGGGGTCCTCGGGGGAGTGTAGACGGGACAGAGCATCCGGCTTAACGTTCCGGGAGCCAGGTCGGTAGGTCAGGGAGAAGTTGAAGCGACCGAAAAATAAGGCCCATCGGGCCTGCAGGGAGTTGAGCCTCTTGGCAGACTGGATATAGGACAGGTTGCGGTGGTCCGGCCACACGATAAATGGCTGCTCCGCGCCCTCCAGCCAGTGACGGGGAGGAGCAGACTTCGGAGCCGCGCTCCCACACGGCCATAGCCCAGGCGAGAGCCTCACCTCGCAGCGCCCTGATCAGATAAGCGATCCAGGACCTGTTGGTGAGGCTGCAGCTCGAAAACCAGGGAGCACTGTAGGAGGAACAATCGACAGGACCCCAGGTCGCCCTCGTAGCGCTCGGGGGCTGGAATGAACGGCTCTCGGGAGGAAGCCGGGCTAGGGCTAGGAACTGGGGGTTGAGGTTCCGGGGCAACGGGGGGAAGCAGCGGAGCGCAGAGTTTGCGGACTGCCTGAGAAAACTCCCGGAGGTTCGAGGCGATCTCCTGTAGGGCCTGGTCGTGTTGGCCTAGGAGGGCTCTTTGACGGGAGATCACCAGACGAAGAGCCTCTGTGTCGGCTGGGTCCATGATGGCTAGTTTGTACTGTTATGGAGAACAGAGCGAGGGGACCCAAACCCACAACACAGAGAGGCAGAGACGGCGGAGAGGTTCAAGGGAGTTTATTGGGGGCGAGTATAGACAAGCCAGAGGTTAGGCAAACCATGGTCAGGCAGACAAGGGTTTGGCAACAGGCAGGTGGTCAAGCAGGCAAGGGCTCAGCAACGGGCAGGCAGTCAGGCAGGCAGGGGTTCGGCAACAGGCAGGAAATCCGGCGAACAGCTGAGCACAGGGAGAGAACAGGTTATGGGCAGGTACTGAGAAAGGGGCTAGCATACAAAAGCTGGGAACGCGGATACTAATAGGGGTTGAGTAAATAATGAAGTAGCGCCGGCTGCCAGGAAAACCACAGCTGAAATAGGGAGCGTAGATTGGAGATTGCCGACAGGTGGGTAAACAGGGAGCACGTGGAGAAGTGACAGCCGGCGCCCGCAAGGTGGCGGAAGTGGACGACGTGACAGTGGACGGCGTGACAGGACTTACCATTATGTTATAATAAAAACCATACTGTTGCAAAGTATTCCCTCCGTACATGGTCATTCAACAATTATCTTTCATTAAAATGTGACCAGAGAGCGAGAGGGAAGCAAAGGCTGGACAGGGGCAACAGAGAGATGGGGTAAGGGTGAAGACGTGGTGGGGGTAAAGACAGAGATGATCTTTCCTGTTTACATGAGAGGTTGAGTGGGTGAAGGTGAGCACACGAGAGGAGCCGTATGTGTTTATTCAATATAAATTTACTTTCCATATCGGGGCATGTTATATGACATAAGCACACACACACACATGCTTCATCACACGACCACCACCCGCTCCACCTAACTTCACATAGTTCCCCAAAACTTCTTAGCTGTATTCCATTTTCTTTCAAAATAACTGGTGCATGCCACATTTCAGCCCATTATTATTAATACAAGAGGTTTCTATAATGAAACACCACCACAATATGTTGACACTCCCATTGCAAAAAGAATGCCAAGGTCAGAGAATCAGTATTTATGAAAGCCCAAGGCCACCTAGCAGCAGCAGCACAGGGAGATATACCTCCCTTGTTGTGTCCCGTACACCAAGAGATACAGCTTAGGCTGTCCGCAGACGGTCAGCCTTAGCTGTATATGTGTGTGAGCGGACCAGATAAGACTATTAGGAATGGATGTGACCTGTAGCAAAGGAGACGGAGACTGAGGGGTGTATGTAATGTAAGTGTGCTGGTGTTGGAGGACTTGGAGCAAGAAGAGATAGTAGCGCTGGGGCTAACATGGGCGGTTAGGGAATAGCCCAATGGAAGGGAATTAATTAAGAGATCCCTGGAGATCACTATGTGCACTATAAAACAGCTAGGTCGCGTGAGAAACCACTAGGATGTTGCCAAATGGAAATGTATGTCAGCAAATATGTGTGTGTGTGTGCAACCATTGTGCTCTCCCAGATGAGTAAAAGTGTTTGGAAATGACACTTTGTCACCAAGTGTGCCTTTATCACATGTGGAATTCCTTAGCATCATCTGGCATCCATTTAGCTAAGTCCTTGATGACTCAACGACTTGTACAAGCCCTCCCTCTCATCCCCCCCCCCCCCCCCCCCCCCCCCCCCCCACACACACACACACACACACACACACACAAACACCTACCATCAATTCCAAAGGTGACGTCAGCTTACATGTTCAGTTTCCAGTGTGGAAATCTAGAGGTCTCTTCACACAAGACCTCAGCAACATGTGTAAACATTGACGGTCATAACAACGCTGTTACCTCCTTATTCCTTCATACATCACCGGATATGAGCAGAGTATGTTTGTTCATTTGTTTACTTGAAGTAGGTTGTTAATGGTATCCATCTAGCAGCACAACTAGTTGTGTAACTGGGTCCTGGAATGCCAAGTGGACTTGCAGTCATGCATTTACAAGTGTGCCGAGTCCAAGAAGCATAACACAAGACTTAGTGATGACAACACAGATCCAGGCAGTGGTTTCATAGATGTCTAAACATCAAGTGGTTCCAGTTTGGGATTTTTTTGTATGGTTTTCTTGTCCTCAGTCATAGCCGACATACTTTTTTCTCTTCATTTTAACAAACTTAAAGGACAACACTGGTCGGTGATCAAACTATCGTAGCTGTTTCTCCTGGCTTCACTCAAACATCCTTCCTTATATGTCTAATGTACTATATTCGGCAGAATCGGTACATGGACCTCATTTTGCCAGATAATATAATGGATGTTTAAGTGAAGCCAGGAGAGACGCCATGGTGATGGTTTGATCACAGACCGGTATGTCCTTTTAATATTGGACATGACAGCACCGCTTAAGAATAGTATACCACTACCAGCTTCAGACAAAGGCCAACCAATCAAGAATGAGCAAGTGCGCAGGAGGACTTCAAAGCCAGGGAAATTCAAACTTCCAAGATTCATTTTCCACAACAGCCGTTATGTAGAACTGCTGGCGGATTCATGTTTAAGGGTCTGTCCTAACTTCACTAAATTCAAAAGCAAATGCAACATGCAAAACAACAATGGCAATTCATCTAATTTGAAAGTCAAAAACAGTGATGTGTGTGTCGTGTAGTCAGCCAAATAGCTGTAGGAAAAAGTTAGAACCCTTCTAAAGATGCAGATTTGTCAGTCCACTCTGTTCCACACAACCATCGTTTAAGATGTTTTATTATTCAAAACGTTTGGGATACTCTGACATAATATAGCAGCAAAAGAATCACGGTACCTAGTATATTGACGATGGGTCTTGATTGAAGACGCGTTCGTTAATTTCGTGATAATAACAACTCATTGGCTCCCTCTCCTGGCATAAACTAAAACTTTGAACATTGAATCATGATTTTTACATGACAGACCTTAAGATCAAAACCTGTGTAAGATAGGATGTATAATTATGTAAACGCAAATCATAGACAATCAAATATCAGTCTTTTAACATTTTAATACTTTAATTGTAATTGCAATAGTGTATTTGAATTTAATTCACTGCTGCAAAATGTTTAACTGAATTAATAAATTACGTTTATATGCCTGCATGTTAACATGTAATATATTACATTTTGAAAGTAACTTTGATAGTGTGAATGTCATCTACCAAAGCCACAACAACAAAGGGAAATACAAGTAATTTTTAAATATTATTTTAATACTTTTCTTAAAAAAAGATGTTTTACTCCATAATCAAAACAGAATAAATCTATTGACCTCAATACCTCCCACACTAACATACCACATGTTGTTCAAAGAAAAAACAAAATGCATTTACAAAGGAGGGGTGGCTCAAAACAATCAAATATGGGAAAAAGGGAAAATAAATGAATGAAAGAATGAGAACAAAATAACCAAATAAACTGACGGATGTCTGGGCCAACTAAAAGAACACGGGAACAAAGCCCACCCTTTCAAAAACACAATGGCACACAGAAATCCTTGACTGTTAGCATGGACATAAAAACACAGACACACAAAATAAAAAATGAACATGAATGAGGGATGAAAACAGTTCAAGAAGTTTCTTATGACCGTGGTGGTAGTGGTGATGTGACTCAGAAACATAAAATCAAATTAAAAAAACGAAACTTAAATATGGTGAAGCTAAAATAATCTAAAAAGTAAAAAGTAAAGAATAGAAGTTAAGTAGACAGCTAAGTGCAGTAGTCTGTTGTCTTGACTGAACAATGGCGCCCCCATTAAAAGGCATATGATTTTAAACAGGGATGAGGTCAAATTAAATAGAACAAAAACCTTAAATTGTCTTTAATATAAAGTTAAAAGAGGATGAACTTTATGTGTAATACACATTTTGAATACACTTTTTCAGCACTCAATAGATTGGTTTTGGCATAAAATTGAGAAAAAGACTGAAAGCATACAAGAGAACGAGTGCAAGATAAAAACAATCATTTCGGTAGAACCATACAAATGTTCTTTACAGTAAATTCTAGAAAAAAACCAAAGCTCTGAGATGAGCACAGACAAGCTTAGCTCACAACAAATCAAATTCTTCTGTTCCTCGTTTTATTTTTTTAACTGATCTTTTCTTGTCGTATATAATATATATTCATGTATCTATTTATATATATATATTTATAATGTATAGTTGTCTGGGGCCATTCTTTTAGTTTACAGGCCGAAGCTCTAAGGCAAAGGACACATTCTCACACCTTTTAAAACAACCCCCGTTCTCTCCTCATTCCACTGGTCATCCTCAGATAACCTTCGCCACGTGTGGTTTCTGCCTGCAGCGAGTGATGGAGACTTTCAAAAGCAGAGGAAGAGGGAATGAGAGGATGAAAGCCTCTCTTTGCTAAGGTGTTGTTTATGGGGTGTCGGTTCTCATGATGTCATGAGAGGACAACTACTAAGACCTCCCAGGTGGACCCCTTTAACCGGACCCTCCCTGACACCCACGCCATAAAACCCAACGTTGGGTAAAGAATTTGAAAGGGGAAAAGAAATAAAGGGACAAAGATTAGAAGAGAAAAGAGACAGAACATAGCAATCTGCCCAACTAAAGTCTTGTTTGAACAGAAAAAAAGTATAATTCCACCTTCTATTTCACTTATTTCTTAAATTAAAATTCCTCCTCTTCTCCTCCCTCGCCGTTGTTGTTCCGCATAAAGAAGTTCGATCCCCTCGACTAACGTTTCGATTTTCTCCTTCGGTTGCTCCGTTCAAGATGGAGGGTTCCCACGTATGTCCGTCGTCGTCGACGTATCTGGAAGCGCACAACCGGAAACCAAACCGGGCACACAAGCCAGACACAAACGCATCTGACAGCACTGGGCGGTGGGCTTTATAGCTTCACTGCCCCCCGTATATAGAACACATGGCCAGTCATTCCCCTTACTGAGAGAGCAAGGGGCCGCCTCCATCATAGAAGTAATAAGCATGTGTGTGTGTGTACGTGCGTGTGTGTGTATAGGTGAGCAGCGATAGAGCATATGTAGTAGAAGTAAGAGTCTATTTGCATGTTTCCCCGGGAACTGAGAAAAGCCATCAGTGTCAGGCACGCGTTCCCTCTCAGAACAGGTTCTCTTCAAAAATGGCCATGAGTTCGCTCTGGAAGTTGATGTCAATGGTGTCAGCCATCTGTAAGAAACAACGGGGGGGACATAATGTCACTGGGGTGGTTTAATGGCCAGTCGTTGCCTGCATAACCTCTACACTAGCCTGCCGAGGAGTAGTTAGACATGGCGATTTGGTTTCCGTTTCTGTCGGTATCAATCAAACCTGAAGAGTGTGGGGGGGCGCATTTGATATTCATGAAATGCATTAACAGACATCAAAACAGTACACAATTATACAATTCTCCATCATTCAGTTTTACATGCCTTAAAAGGTATGAAGAAGAACAAACTAATTCATGTAACAGTTAATGTTGTGATTGTTGAGACTTACAAGTCTCAAATGGAGGAATGAAGAAGAATGTATTAATCGCTTAACAGCTAATAGGGTTTCACCTTGTTCTGTTTTTTATCCTCCTCCCTGCCAGAACCCTGTCTCTGATCCCTGATGTTAGTTGATCAGACAGTAAAACGGTTTTGTTTTGTTTTCCTGGTTTTATCCCCCTCCCTGCCAAACATCTGTCACTAACCCCTCACTACTCTTAAGGAGTTGATCAAAGAATTTATGTGGATTCGCCTTCATCCTGTTCTCCTCCTCTTAAGGAATCGATCAAGCGAGCAACTGAGGGGTTGGTATTAGCACCAAATTGCCCTTATTTTGTCTCAGTGCAACAACAGATCCCCCACAGACCAACCGGTCTGGGTGCCAGTCACCCATGTAGCACACCCCACCAACGGCACCTTTTCATACACACCATTTCACTTAGAGAACCTGTAATAATTGGAAGGTATCCGATAGCCCCGCCCTTGTTATGTGTTTTGATATACTGTTGCTTGTGATGAATTAAACACACATAATGGAAGAGAAAACAATGGGAGAGGAAACATAATGGGAGATAGTGACACATAATGGAGAGTAACACGGGAGTAACAGATGGTAACATAAAAGAGAGCCCATGGTCTATTTGTAAAAAACAGACTTGGAAACTGCACTTTGAATTAACTTGCTTCTTCAGGTACTATGAGTAACAAACGTTAAACATTATTTAGAATTATAATTCCTCGCTCTTCTCATATTCTTTGCCCTGAGATAAACATCTTTAGGGGAGATGATGCCTTGCATCTATAGTGGAGTGGGTATTCGCGGTACATACGTGTTCCATGCATATTTTCCAAGGTCATCCATTGTCAGCCTACTGCTAGTAAATGCATGTGGAGAGATCAGGTGAACCCAAGGGGTTTCTCACAAGGGGAAAAACCTTGGTTGGGACTGCTGAGATTAATCGATTATTTATACATTTTTATGATAAAATTGAACGTGGACCGTTTTCACTCACAATCAACAATAGCTGTTTGTAAAAGGCCATCGTGTTTCCACACTTACCGCTTCTCGCCTGCGCCTCTCCTGCTCCCGGCGACGTGCCATCTCCCTCTGCTGGTCGAGGGCGTTCTGCGCGGCAGCCGAGGGCGGGGCCTGTGGCTGGCTGGGGGCAGGCTGCGGAGAGTGGGTGGGGGGGGTGGTGGCGGGCGGCGTGGGGGCGAGCGGTGATGGTTGTTGTTGCTCCTGGCGGCGGTGCGTGTCATCTTTGGAGCGGCGGGCCTGCTCCACGGTATCCTCGTCGTCACGGCTACTGCTGGTGAAGGAGGGAACGGTAAGCGGATAATGAAGCACTGATGACACATCATGAAGCCGAATCCGCCATGAAAACGACACACATTCTCCATCATTCAGTTTCACATGCATTAAAGGTACTATGAGTAGGACTCATAAATCCCTTCTCATTACTGGCCCCTTTGGCAGGTAAGTGAACTGAAGCCTGCTCAAGCTTGTGCATTCAGAGCACTGGAGCACGAAATCTGTTGGTTGAGACAAATAACAATCATAAACTTATGTTAGTTATAATCATAAATTAACGTTGTACAAATGAAAAAGCTTTTTCACGGTAACCCTACTAGATTCTACCAGCTGCACCTTTAATACCATACTCAACCGAGCTACACGCAGAGGACCAGCGCTGGTGATCAGCTGCTGATCCGGACCAAATCAACCCGAGCTATGAGGGCGAAAACGCCCTGAGACACCTGGACTTCCCCCAACCCTACCGCAGTTTCTCCTGCTCCCTGCGCGCCTGTTCAGCCTGCGCCTTCAGCTGCCTCTCCCTTTCCTCCTTCTCCCTGGCCACACGGCGGAACTGCTCAAAGCTGTCGCTGGAGGAGCGGAAGGAGGAGGTGGAGGTGGTGGACTGAGGCCGCTGGATCAGGCTGGCCCACGAGCCCATGTTCTTCAACTTGGTGTCCTGGGATTCACACAGAGACAGAGAGAGACACAAAATAAATGTCCATAACCTGAAGAACTGTAATCACGCAAAGGGGACAAAGAAACTGTGCTCAGAGACACACAACTAAGATGTGCAAGAACACATGCATACTGGTGCAAACACACGTGTGCACACACACACACACACACACACACACACACACACACACACACACACACACACACACACACACACACACACACACACACACACACACACACACACACACACACACACACACACACACACGCGCACACGCGCACACACACACACACACACACACACACACACACACACACACACACACCTGTGCCTTCTTGGGAGCACTCTGTGTTTTAGATTCCAGCTTGACTTTGACATCATGCTGGGAGGTGGGCGGGGCCGGGGAGTGCGGGAGGTGGGACCCTGGGCGGGAGCTGTCCAATGTCTTCACGTCTGTGGGAGGGAACGACACACCTTGCCGGTTAGACAACCAGACACTCACAATGACCAATCGCACTAGTGTTTTCACGATACCAAAATTATGACTTCGATACAATACCTGCCTAAATATCTCGATACCGATACTGAAACGATACGAGTCATAGTGTTATTAAAGCTTTTACATAGCATGCAGTATTCTGATGTTCCCTTAACTTGAGTTACTTTAGGGATTTTTTGTATAGTTATCTTTATATATTTGCAACCAGATCACTTATTAAACAGCGTCATTTTTACTTTGTGGTCTTGCCACTCAAGGTGATTTGACAAACTCTATACTTTTTCACAAATGTTTAGTTTCTTGTAGGAAATACATTTTAGGAAATATCAATCATAATGTGCATAACACAACCGAAATAGGTAATTTGACACCATGGTGTAGTTCTGTCGAAAAAAGCGCGTAAAAGATGAAGAAGAGTGAAGACTCTCCGGCGCAGGAACACATTCAGCAAAGTGGGACATTGAAAATATCCGGTATTTTGCAGTAAAATGTTTTGTTACGGAGATATTCTACTGAATAAAACTGTGGATAAAGCAAAACTACTGATTGCCAAATTTGAGATGGATTTGAGCTCATCTACCATCAGACTTTAGATATGTATCTTAAGTCGGATTTGTGAGAGTACACAGTAAAAAATGAAAAGGCTGTGACTGGGAAGAGGAGGAACAGACTCACTGTGAGAAGGTCTGCTGTCCAGGGTCTTGTGTGCGTCCGGACGCAGGGCGGGGCTGAAGGGCGACGGCGGCAGGACGGGAGAATGGGAAAGCTTCTCCTCCTTCACCCCCCCCACCAGATTGGACCTCTGCTCCTGAACACACACACGTACACGTTTAGCATACATGTGTTATTCTGTCTTGTGCTTTAAAGTCGGTGCATGGGACGCTAAGAAGGAAAGGCCTACGTGTTTCTTTGCCTGCGCAGGCGAGTGCTGTCCAACCGGATGGAACAGAGTCTTCTGGGGAGAGTGTAGCATCAGAGACGTCGGACTCTCCCTCAGGGACCCTGCGGGCAGGTGTGCGCATACACACACAATCATCAAGTACGTTCCTCAATACTTGTGTGTGTGTGTGTGTTTGAGTGAGACCATGCGTGCGTGTGTGTGTGTGTGTGTGTGTGTGTGTGCCATCAGCCTACCTGTTGCGAAAGGCTCCGTCTTAATGCATGGTGATTGTGGTTGGTGGTGCTGCATCTGCTGCAGTTTCTGCTGCAATGCTGCACCCTTCTGCTGCGTCGGCTGCTGGGCTGTGGGCGCATGTGCGTGCGTGAACAACTGCGGCAGGAGGGCGTGGCCGGCCCCGTTCCGCTGCGCCCCCGCGGCGATGGCCTGTGCATGCGTGGGCTGCGTGACATGTGAGGGGGCCTGTGCGGGCGAGTGGGCGTGGCCGTGCAGGGGCTGAGCGGGGGCGGGTGCTCGCGGCTGCAGCGACTGCAGGTACATGTGCATCTGGCTGAGGGGCAGCGAGGGGGGCGGGGTGTCGGGGCCAACGGGCACAGGCTCCTCGTCGTCCTCCAGCAGCGCCTGCGGGGGCTGTGCCGACAGCGTGCCCAGAATGGTGTGCGTGGTGGGGGAGGGGAGGTGCGACGGGGGGGGCACCCGCTCGGGGAGGGCGAGGGGTAGCGAGGGCTGAGGGGGTACGGAGGAGGAGGAGGAGGAGGGCAGGGGAGCGGCGGCGGTGGCAGGCATGATGGAGCTGGGGGCAAGGCCGGGGGGCTGCTGGGCACTCTTGGGAGGGAGGGGCGCGGCACGGTGGCTGGGCCGCGACGGCTGCTGTGGAAGAGCATTGTGGAGCGCTGCGGAGAGGGGGAGGGGAGGGACGGAAGGAAGGAACATCTTGTTTACTATTGGAACTCATCACATCAAAACATCTGGAACCAAGCCCAAGTAGCCGGTGTTCCGATTGACCGCACCAACCAAATGCAATAAACAACTCGGGATGACCACCTGTGTGGAGTAGCGTACTTCTACTTAGAAGGAAATCAGCGGAGGCGAAACAAGAGTGCGAGGAAACTGACCCCAAAGACCTCTCATTGTACCTCAGAAAGGTCATACCACGGTTATTTGGAAATGGTTCGGCTACCTGAAGTCTGACCAAGCACAGACTAGCATTAGGTGCAAAATATGTTCTCAGCATAACGGGAACCACTACCACCATCTCAAAAGGTGTAGCCAACAGTCCAGCCCTCCTGCTAGTCACACCTCCGAAGTTCGACAACCAACAATTTTGTCTGCTTTTTCAGCCATTACCCCATACGAAAAGCAATCGAAGCGATACAAAGAAATAACCAGCGCAATTACGTACTGTATCGCTAAAGTTATGATGCCTATAAGCACGTGAAAAACAAGGCTTCAAGAAGCCAGTGTGTCATGGATGCGAAGTGACTAAGTATTTTTCCAGAACATCCCTCCCTCAGCTCTACTCTCTCTCTAGCAGTTGCTTACATATTTATTATTTTGTTTAATCAATGTTCAGTATACTACCTCTAAAATGTTTGAGAGACATTTGAAATAAGGCATTCGATGTGATGGGAATCACAGCAGTTGTTTACATTATTATTTTATTTATTAGTGTTTAACATAAAGCCATGTTGGTTCTGTTGAATGTTTGTCACCTATTGGTTCTGATAATGTTATATTATAAACCATAATTAACCTTCTGGTTTCTTTAGGGTTCTGTCCTAAGGAGAATAACATGAAAAATGTAAATTAAGCATTATTATTATTATTATTTAATATATATTGTGATAATTATCGATATCGATCAATACAAAAAAGCATATCTTGATACAATTTCTGGCCATATCGTCCAGCCCCACTCAAAAGGTTTTCCAAAAATAAATAAATATATTTGTATGTATAAAAGATATGAAAACCCATCTAGTTAACCCTGTGTAACAGTGCCAACGTACCTGGCGAAGGTATGACGGTGTGTTGGTTGAGGAAGGGGTGTGTCTCGGCAGGGGGCGGGGCAGCATGTGCCTGTGCGTTGAGGGGCCCAGAGGGTGCTGGGCCGCCTGCAGTGGAAACAGTGGGGTTGGGCTCCAGTTTGGACTGGGCCAGGTGAGGGTTCAGAAAGTGTGCAAGGGGATCGAACCCAGACCCCAGCAGCTGCGATGAGTCCAGAGAGGGGGCGGGGACGGGCAGGGGTGGAGGGGCCGAGAACAGGGGTTTGGACTGGACCACTTGGGGCTGATGGGGGGGCACTGGGCCACCCCCGCTGTTAAAGGAAGAGTGGTGAGGCCTTTTGGTATCTTTGGTGAACACCGCCTTCTTCTGCTTCTGCTGCTGCTTGGGAACCAGCCCTGGTAGGGGAGAAAGGAGTGAGAAGGAGGTGAGAGGAGATCCAGACAGAAATGTGGGGTGGGGGTGGGTGTGGCTGGGGGTCTTGTCACCATGTTCGGAGTCTTCACTGTCCTCAGAGGAGTCGCTGCTGGCCGATGAGGAAGAGCCAGTCTTCGTCTTCGAGACCTCCAAGGCCTTCTCAGCTGTGGGGGGGAGATATTAGAAATTAGACAAAAGACAAAAGAGTCGATCTTAAACTCCCACTGCTTGAGAAAACACACACACACACACACCTGTTGTCCTTTTCTTTTTCCTGAGGCTGCAGGAGACGTATTTTTCCAACTCCCTCAGCGTGGAGGGCTTCAGTGTTTCAAAGTCTATCTCAATCTCATCCGGATTAGAGTTCTTCAGCGAGGGCTCCCGGGATTGGATGATGTGTACGACGCGGCCCAGTTTGTCCCCAGGGAGTTTGTTAATGTCCAAGCTCAGCTGGCGCTTCTCCTCGTACGACATCGGCTTGCAGCGCTCACTCGAGCCGCCTCCAAACACACCTGGGAAAGAGGTCAAAGAAGGCAGAGGTTAGAAAAGACGAAGGCAGTCAGCAGAGGTTCTCAATGAAGGAAGGGGGTAGAAATTCTGAGGGTAGCCATGACGCGGGGTTCCTTAAAATGGGTCCAAAGGCTTACCAGAGCCACAATGTGTAATTTGGTGTCAAATGATATTCAGGATAGTGTGCATCCTATGTCGGGGGGGGGGGGGGGGGGGGGTCCTAGAGCAATGGTCTTGAGCATTAGGCGACCTGACACATACATCAGTAGACATCAGGTGAAAACATGCATACACACCGATGTCGTCTTCTGCCTCGAGAGATGCAGAGGGGACGAGAGGCGTCGGGCCGGCCAGGGGGGGCACCCCAAGACGACTGTTCTTAACTTCGTCTTTCTTACTGCGACAGAGAAAGACGGCTTGGATTAGCAGAAACGGTTTTATAGATGGAGGCTACAACTCAACAGTTGAAGAACCGCGTTCCCGGAAATTCAGTAAATTCTCAATTAGATTCGATATTGATTGGAAAAAGGGACTGAAAGTGAGTTCATTTAAAAAGGCCTACCTAGGCTTCTTCCTGTCTTTCTTGCCCGCCACGGTAGGCTCCTTGCAGATCTTGCTCTTCTTGGAAGGTTGGAGGATGGCAGCGGGCGGGACCTCCACCATTTCCTCCAGCGCGGACTTCTTCTTGTGCTTCTCCTTCTTCTTCTCCTTCTCTTTCTCCTTCTCCTTCTCTTTCTCCTTCTCCTTCTCCTTCCTCTCCCTCTCCTTCTTCTTGCTGGGCTTGCTCACCTGGGGCTGGGCGAGGGCAGCCAGCTGCTCGTGGACCGCCTTCAGCTGCCAGGGAGACACCGAAACACAACCACGGACGTGTGGGTTGGCGTCCAAACCATGCACTTCCTTGCTGAGGCATTTCCCAGCCCGGCTGTACCGTCACCTTTTCTCTTCCTTCCCCACCCCCCATACCCCTTTCATTTGCCATCGTCTAACTCAGTGGTTCCCAACCTAGGGGTCGTGTCGCCTGATATGCATATGGGGTCATGTGACATTGTTGACGGATAAACTATAGATATTTGATGGCACATATTTGATCAAAATTGTAAATGGTCCATAGTATATACAGACAGATTCGTAGGCCCACGAGCTAACCACTATCAACCACCAAAGAGGGCCGTGGTGTTGATGGGGGTTAAAGCGGTGTAGGTGGAAAGCAGATGCAAGTTGGGGGTCACAAACCTTTTCTGACATCAAAATGGGGTCACGGGCCCAAAAGGGAACCGCTCTAACCTGCTCCTGTAGCTCGGCCAACCGGTGCTGCCGCTCACGCTCCGAATCTCCCGCCGAGGACTCCGTGTCAGAGGAGCTGGAGGTCCGGCGGGCCAGCGTGGCGGCCGTGGCGGCCAGGACTTGACGAGAGGTGGGGCCGGGGAGGAGGGCAGGGTGGAACGCCGGGTGGAGCGGCGGGTGGAGCGCCGGGTGGAGGGCCGGAGAGGGGGCCAGCACCAGCGCGGGCTCTGTCGGCTCGTCCGGCATTTTGGCGAAGCGCATCTCAAACACATCCTGTCACGAGGACATTATGGCAAAGAGAACCCGTGAGCTGGTTCTGGGTGTGTGAGCCGTGAGTTTAGAAAACAAAGACAAACAAACAAACACACGCCTCAAAACATCATCCGGCGGTAGTGCGGGGGGGGGGGGGGGGGGGGGGGGGTGATTATTATTAGGTTGTTTAAGTGCAGAGTCTGTGTTGTTATTTTACCTGTAACTTGCGTGCCATGGCAACCACGTCGTGATCCGGCGGATTGTATTTATAACAGTTGGAGAACATCAGGCGAACGTCGGCCGCAAACTCCTGGGCATCTCTGTACTGCCTGGCCTCCAACTTGTTCTGAAGACACGGGCGGGAGACGTGAACACGCGTTAACACACATGTTGCCGCTCAAGTGACACTGGATCATGTCTCTCTCGCTCTCGTCCGTACGCCCAGCGAGCTCACCTTGATGGTGCAGAGGTCCATGGGGTGCTTGATGATGTCGTGGTAGTCGTGGAGGCTGAGGGCTTGTGCGTCCACGGGCTTGTAGAAGGGCCAGGCGTACTCCCCGTGCTTCTTGGACAGCATCTCCCTGACCAGGCCGGCGCAGTACCGCAGCTGCTCCTGCTTCTTGGGGCTCGCCGTGCCCGCCAGTCCGATGCCGAGCACCAGGCCCAGGTGGTTCTGGGAGTCAGGCTGCGAGGCCTCCCTCTTGGGCTGCTTGGGCGGCCGGCTGCTCTCGCGACGGGGCCGCGGGTCGGCGGAGGAGACGGGAGACGATTCGCTGAGCTGGTCGTTTGCTGTGGGCGTTGTGGTGTCCGCTTTTCTCTTTTGACTTTTCCTCTGCTGTGAGAGGACATCAAATTAATAACTACAAATTTAAGTAGGGAGTTCAGATGCTCAAAGACGTAGAGAGAGGTTCTGAATTAGTTTGAACTGATCCATGGACTAACCTTGATGGGAGCTGCAGAGTTTTGCTGAAGCTGGTTGGGGTGGAGACCTGAGAGAGTGGTGGTGTGGGTGGTGGCTGGAGGAGGGACAGAGGTCAGTCCCTGGGCCAGGACATCCAGTGTTGACAGGGGGAACGGGGGTCCCAGCTGAGGGGCGTGGGAGGGTGGAGTAGGGGGCACCCGTGGGAGCTGCGTCTGGCCTTGGGATGGGAGGGCCAGGGGGAGGTTAGGAGGGCCCTGAGGAGTGGGTGTCAATGGGGGTGCGCGGGTGTGGGGCGTGGAGGAAGATGAAGAGTAGTCTCGTGTGTGTGGAGTGGTGGAGGGGGAGGAAGACTCATGGCCTGAGTCTGGTCTGGTCAAACCTGGGGAAAAAATAAAAAGAATGAGGAAAAGCAATCAAGATTCTATCCACATTGAAACAGAATGGAACTAAAATCGGTCTCGGGACACAAATAAAAATCCTCAGATTGTCGCTGAACTATCTATGTATCTATCTAATATGTCAACAGTAGTTATGACTGCTGGGAAACTTAGCAGACAAGACGGTTACGGCAGCTGATGTTCGACCACCGTCGTGTCTGCGAGACTGCCGTTTGGGAACGGATTGGCAAAACGGATCAGGTTCACTTCTGGTTCTACCTGGCTCCTGCCGGCTACTGCCGCGGCGTCCTTTGGAAACCACGGCGATCTCGGTCTCCTCCTGGGGCATCTCAGAGATCTTATTGAGAAATGCCTTCTCCAGAGACTCCGCCATCAACACAATGTCGTCGCCAGGCTGTGCACAGGCACACACACACATGTACACACACACACACACACACACACACACACACACAAAACACATACAATAAAACAAGTTTGTTTTTTCAATCTCCAGTGTGATCCCATGATGCAAGCATTTAAAGACAATTGTAATTCCTCATCATTATGGACCATCAATTTTAATGCAATAGCTGTTTCGTCGATCAAATAAAAGGCAGGCGCACCGGTCATTATTGCAAAATAAATGGGGTGTGTTTTCGCAATAATGACCGACTTTCTGTACATGATCCCGCTTATTACATGGCTACTTACAGCGTTCATAGCAACGGCCTGTTATTGATAGAGGCGGTCTGCTATTCAGAAATAACAGACCGTACAATGCCGTAGTTGACCAGTCAGAATTGAGTATTCAACTAAGCCGTGTAATAAGGTACAATAACAGGGATCCTTATCAGCCTCTATTGGTATAGAAAGGACATCTGTTTAACCAAATTTGAAGAACATCCTGCACCATGTGGTGTATGTAGGTTTACCTTATTGTAAATGTAGCAGTTGGTGAACATTGTGTTGAAGTCGTGTATGCACTCATGGGCATTCCAGTAGTAGCTATTTTCCAGACGTTTCTTGATAGTGCCCATATCCATGGGGGTCTTAATGATCTTATAGTAGTCCTAGGCCCAGGGAGGAAAGGGAGGGTGTAGTTAGTGCAAGTACCAGTTAGTAGAGGTCTTCACAGGTCTCCCCGAATCCTAGGATCCGAGACCCGGCCCGGGCCCCGTACGGGTTAGGGTCCACATTTTATTATGGTCAATGGGGTCTGGGTCGGGTCCCATTCTATTACCGCGTGTCCCGGGTCTGTTTAACCACAAGAGCGCAAAATAAGGGGACATCCTTTTTGAGCGGCTTCAGGGAGTTGAGCCGAGGAAATGCACACGGTAAAGATGGATGTGAAGTGCATTACATTAGGCGGACTGTTACGGTTCGACTCATGTAAGACAGGCACATCACATTTTTTAAGCAAAACTGTAGCCTTTTCGCGTTAAAACGATTTTAGAATCCAATTGGATCTTGGAACGAATTTCCCGGGTCCATTAGGATTCTGGGTCGTCATTTTTTATCTGTGCAGACCTCTACGAGTTAGTCTTGACAGATGTCTATCCTATGCCATTTAAGCTATTTTTCAGGAAAATGTGAGCAAAAATACTATATTCTCTTTTGTTCCACCTTTTTCATGTGTGGGTGCGTGTGTGTGTGTGTGCAGAAGGATGCACGCACACACACGCACCCACACATGCCAACTTACACACCCACACACATACATGTGTTTGAGGCATCGAACACTCTAGCCACAAGATTATCCTGGCCCACAATCACAATAACCTTTGGGATATTTACATAATATTGATATATATATATATTTTTTTGTCTTATTAGGATCCATCTTCTGATCATAATCAATTCAAACTACAAAGCTGGGTATCACAGAATGAACATTATTATTTCATACTAAATAGTACCACTCAGACAGTTAAATATATTATTGCCCGGCCAAACTACTTACAGGCAGGTTGAGTTTGATGGCATCTACGGGAGCTTGGAAGGGCCATGCGAAGTGGTGTTTCCATAAAGCCTTCAACACCCCTTTCAATAGGTACTGTGTCAAAAACAAAACATTCAAAATTCCCACAATCATGTTCATATATGACAAGCAGGACATCATGCGTGAAACGATACATAACAGTTTGTCTCTCTGTACCTGTAGCTGATTGGTCTGTCGCCTGGGTCGGGAGGGGTTCCATGTTTCTGGAGGAGGAGGGTTGAAGGAGAGAGGAGGCGGGGCTGAGGGAGGAGTCTGGCTTCTGCCCGCCTCCAGTCCGTCTCCCATGGTGATGGTGGATTGGGGTGGGGTGGGGTGGGGGAGGGGGGAGGGGTTTGCAGACGAGTCGGGGCTGATTGGACCTGGCGGGGGCAGGCGCGGCAACGGGGCGCCGCCTCAGGCCATTACACTCCTGACTCGACTCTCTGGGGGAAGGATCGTCATCATTATCATCGTCACCACCACGACAGTTGCTGCCCTTTACTGGGGTTACTACTGAAGTCAACACTCACTCCACTTTCTATGGGAAGAGATCACCGACATCAGTTTCATCCGCATGGCTCATATAGAACTTAAGAGTGAATTTCGTGAATTTGATTCCGATTAAATTCATTAAGGAATAGGTAGGGGTAAGGATGCCTATAGGAAAGCTGTGAACATTGGGGATCAAATCAAACCTTTCGGCTCAGAGTAAGACAACTGTTATTTGTTATTGTTGTGGACTGTCAATTTGAATGGTCTAATTATGTTGCGGGATCATTTCTCTAGTCTACAAGAAGAGCCATCTACAGGAAGGATGTTGGGAGGAGGGACCAGACTTTGCCAGAACTACTGGTAGATATAAAAGCCTGGGTAGTCTACAAGTTAAGGGTTTGTGTGAGATGCTTTGGTGCATGGACAGCATAGCACACTGGTACTGGGACTGGTGACCTGAGAGAGGTAGAAAAAAGGAGTGGGAAATATAGGTTGTGTGTGTGAATGGGAGACTTATCGTCCCTGTTATACATGCGTTATATATGCGCATAAATGCAACACTTCTGTTTATTTGTCAATACTCCTTATTTGTGTGAACATGTGCGACCAGGGTTATGTTTCTAGTCGTTCTGGAACGTATATTAACGACTTTATGGTAATTCCAAAGGTGCCTGCAGTATGCCAGTTTGTAGGACAAATTGGAACAATATCTATGTTTGAATTCAGCTATATATTGATTAAAAAAGTGATTTTCGAAAAGCTTTTATTTTGAGAGGCAATATTCTGCAGGAATTTTCTGAAACTGAGGCTCGTCGTGGTGCAATAGTACCAATATGAACTACTTTCGATATCGATATGGTCAACTGCTCAGTAAGTTGCGTGTTTTGAAAGTGCTCTCAAACTCAAAGTGGAAATTTCTCTGGAATTTTTTTCTGTTTAAAGCCTGGAAAATAATTTCGAAATGTCTAGACGGCCACGTTCATAGTGGAGCTCGGATGTGTTGACTGTTTCTTGGAAGTGCAATATGCGTGTGGACACTTTGGACTTTTGTTTTATTGTGGATCTGACAATTTTGACAAAACACATTTAAATGTTAATACATTTGTATAGCGATCCACGTTTCGTATAAAGTTACATAACATTCCATAAATGAAGAATACATTTTCTTTGATCACGTCTTTTGGTCAGACATTGACTTCAGGTTTAGCACATTTCACTACGCACCATCACATTCCCGCAAACCGCTATTACCGTACCACATGTCTAAGGAGCGCAGACAGAAATAACGTTAAGGTCAGATCGGCCGTGTTTTTCGAATTGACAGTTGAACACTGCTGATAGTCTTAAAAGCCGAAACAGCTACATATCTTTGCTACCACAATGTCGAACACACAAATTACATTTCCAGGGTCCACGTAATACAGCTCTGACAACCCCTTAACACAATTAAACAGCGATTACACCGTGAAAATATGTTTGGGCGTTATTATAAGATTCGAATAGATTTGAACTATTATCAATCATGAGACGATGATAGTAGAATAGCCTAAAAGTGTTCATTTGCTATTCCTTAACCTTCCATGTAAGAATGTCGCCATGTCGGCTGTCACCAGTTGACAGCTCGGCACGTAAACTGCCTTTCAGAATACAACTTTGACGGATTCCCGAAAGATTATACGCCACATTTTACCAGTGCCTCTGCGCCACCATGCGTAACCTACGCTTCAGAAGATCGTACGTTATGTCACGAATACGGCCTACAGGGCTACAAACAAACAGCCTAGCAGCTAACTGGTTAGCATCATACTGTCCTGCATTTTACGCACACACTGACAACATGGAATAGTCAGTGCCGTGAAAATGACCTCAACATGACCAACACAACGCTAAAAATGCAACATACTGTACGCGCCAAGAAACAAAGTGCACAAACTTAAGATACCAGATTAATCTCGTGTGCCCGCACCGGTGCAAGGCCTGCGAAGACAGCCCATGCTCCGCTTGTCAATGCGAGCTCTGACAGCGCGTGGAATACGCAAGCGATGACAGATGTCAGTATTTTATTGAAATCGTTGGATTCTATGCTGGCGCTTGACATGTCAATGTCACAATAGTATAGATTCAAACTGCGTTTTTTACCTTCCTATGTCGGTTGTCAGCGCGCGCAGATCTTCCTCGCCCCAAATCCAGAACAAACAGTCCCGTTCGACGTCAGCGACGTCAGACGCAAGGGGGCGGGCCAAAAACTGGTCAGACAAATGTCACCTCTTCGATTACCCCACCCTGCCTGCCTGTATGTGAGAACTCATGCAACACCATGGAAATATTTCAAGAACTAAATTCAAAACATTTGAACGATAATCCTATTCTTTATTATCCCTATACGACCCACAAAAATCCTTATTTTAGGCCAATGTCTAGTGATCGTTGGAACTGTAATAAAGCATTCGAATCACATTAGGTTGAATTACTTATTTGCATTTTCAACAATAGATGTTTAAAAAAATAGTTGACCATTAGGTAAACCACGTTAGGTCTACGTTATGTTATTTTAGAAGGCCGTGTGGACGTTTTTGCTTGTAGTCAGTACTTCGGTCAACGAAAGCCGTCAGTACGCCACCTTGTGGTTATTATTGCACCCAAAGGCATTTGAATGTGTACCTTACGTGTAAACATTAAAAGGTTTGAGGTTTAAGCACTTCAGACATAGTTAAGCATTTAAAGCTTTAAAAAAACTGAATGATGCTTGAAATTTTGACTTCTGATGCATACCAAATTATTGGCTGTCATCCAGTGTGATTATATTGCAATGACAAGACATAATGCGGTAAGCCACCTTTCATTTGCCTAATATCAAAGAAACGTTTGCTCTGAAGAATAAAGTACGACCTCAACTACCCAAGTCAATAAAGAATGCCATCAGTACTTCATGATGAGTGTACAAAATGTTTTCACAAACACCACAATGGATTTATGCAACACATTTTTATTTCCGCAATAGAACAAAAACTTTGTTGCACAAGAGACGACGAATTAGTTCCTAAACCAATTCTAAAGACATTACTTTAATCTTTCCAGGATATTAACATTGGGTAGTGTAAATGTAATCATTTGCCAAAAACACTGACTGGCAAGGGACTACATTTTATGTACTGTTAGTTGGGGGGAGGGCAGAATGTACCACTTGATACCAGACGTCTTCAATAAAAACAAAAAAAGGCACAAAAATAAAAAGGTTCATAAACAAAACATGAAATAAAATTTTTGCTGCGTCTTTGTAAGAAACCTCAGGATAATGGCATGTACGTTATGGTAATTCAGGGTAGGCAGTGAAAGGACAGCGATGGAAGGACTAGGAAACATGTTAACTGGTCCAGATAAGAGTTTTCAGTGAGAGGCCACTACAGTCACTCAACCACAGCCCCTTCACTGCCATTCTTGTCCCCCTCTATTTCTCCGGCTGCCGCTTCTACTCCCTCTTCCTCCTCCTCCTCTTCCAACTCACCCTGCACAGCATCTTCACTGATCTCATCCTCTACCACATATCCTTCTTCATCTCCAACCTCAAAGCCTTCTTCTTCCGGCTCCTCCTCATTCCCCCCCTGCTGTGCTGCCTCCTCCTCCTCCTCCATCTTTTCCACCACTGCGCCTTCTCCCTCAGCCACCTCCTGAGCGGTCTCTCCTTCGATCGCAGGCACATCCTTGATTGACTGGCTGGTGTTCTTCTGGCCGCCATCGTCGTCGCTGTCGCCCATCTCCTTCATGCAGTCGGTCACCTCCATCACCATGGAATCCTCGGGGTCCTGCTCGTCTTGGTTCCCAATGAAGGGATTTTCACCCTGCAGAGGGAACGCCCATTTCAACACGGAGTCAAGTTCAGCTCCACACATTGGTGCAGACATGCTTGCAATGTGCTGGTACACTTTTCATATGAAGCCATCTATGGAGTGGTTTGGGAGATAACTAGTTTGGTAGCAACATGAACTAGCTGCACAAGTTAAGCAGAACTCCTATAAGTTGCATACTAAATATTAACAACTTCCACAAACACGGTAACAGATTACTGACGTCTAGTTTTGAAGCTGGCATGGTCCGGGTTTTAATTACTTAATCCCATTCAGACCTGGTTGTATTACCACTTGACTGACAATGCGGTTCCAGGCCAATCCGAAGGGAAAGCTGCTGAAGCACTAACAACAAGAGCAGAGTAAAATAACCGTGGCTGTGGGTTATTTACCTTGAGATAACTCTCCAGTTTCTTGCCAATGATTTTGTGGTTAAGTATGCTGCGAGCAACAGACAGACTGCCTCTCTTCGACTGCTCCATCATACCCTGTGATCAAACAGAAACACCACGAGTCAGACCGGGGGAGCAGGGTAAAGCATGTTCACACACAATCGTGTTCATAAAAATGATTCGGTGTTTGGCTTACTCCCCTTGTACATATTGATTCCTCAAGTGTAGATTGGGGTTGAGCCTTCTTACCTTGCGGTTGTAGTTGTGATCAGGAGATTTGATGTGCTTCTGGATCAGGTGGTGTTGCATAGGAATGAACAGGTCACACGCGGCGCAGTGGGCAGCCTCCACTTTCCTCATGAAGTGCTCCATACCGATCTCTGTCATATGAATGCAAGGGTTATTTTCACTCAGTACCACACCCATACCCACACCCACACCCACACTTACCCCTAGTGAGGTCCTGTTCTTTGTAGACTTGGCAGATAGCAGCACTGTGGTTTTCCAACTGACTAACCCTCTGTTTTGTCTTGTCAAATTTGTTCTGCAAGTATTCCTAAAAAGAAAAACAATGACGTCAAAAAGGATTTCCTTAAAGATTAATTTGTGAAGTTGGAATGAGGAAACATGAGTCCGGATGGGTCACCTGTAGGAAGTCTGTGGTTGGCTTAGACAGCTGGCTAGACAGGAATTTAAAGTGGTCCTTATGGAAGCGGCTCTGTAGATGGATGGCCATGTCTTCTTTGTAGAACGAACGGAACTTACACACAGAGCAAGCAAACATAACCCTGCATCGTAGGAAACGTAGTCCGTTACACATCAGGAAGTCAAAGCCAACCTGACATGTTGGCACACATTATAAAAAAGGTAGATGGATAAAAGAGGTTAAGTGTGACATTAATTAAAGTAATCCTCAGGAGAAGATTCACAGTGATCCACCATTTGACAGACAGGACTGGCATCAGGGAGATAACAGAAGTAAGATAAATCCACAAAGGACAAAAGTGGGGTAAAGAAAGAGGTGAGAAAGCAGGTTTCTAGTTGTAAAGGGTTAGTCTACACAGATGGATGACACATAGGATAGAGATCAAAAGGAAGGGAAAAGAGGGAGGAGGTAAGTGGATGTAGTAGGTAGTTCTGACCTCTGGGAGTTAACTTTGCCGCCTGACCTTTCCAGAAAGCCCCTCCGCTTCTTGGGTTTGGGGTGTTTGTCTTGGCCTTGACCCAAGCTTTGTTTTCCCTGTGGTGATGTCATGGCGTCCAAGTCGTCATCTTGATTGGATGTATCTAGAAGGGATGGCAGAATCAAAACAAAAACAAAATAAAAGAAATTGAAAATTTAGCACAAGGTTTACTTCATTCAAGTGGTTCATTGTAGGTGTACATTGACAATGCATTCAAATAAAATATGAACCGAGCATACCTGGTTCCCCATCTTCTACTCGCTCAGTCTCCTGTGAGGAAATGCGCAGAATTAAAATATGCAGAATAAAATGAAAGGGTCTGTTAAGTCACTACCGCCAAATGAGGTAACACAATGGTAATTCAACCTATGGCCCACTGATGAAACCCCTTGCATTTGCAGTATTATGAAAACTTTCAGATTGCCACTTCAATTACTTAGATAAAGAAGAAAAAGTTCAAGCAAAACTAAATTAACTTACCGCTGATGGAGTCTCCTCTTCACCCGGTTCAGCCTCAGATTTGATCTCATTGGTGTCTAATTGAACACATGAAGACCAGCAACCGTCATGCAAAGAAAAAACGAAATGGCCGCGGACCATTTAAAGCAGTGCCCACTGCTTATTGTGACAACTGTACCTTTGTCTGTTTCAGCCCCTGCAACATCAGTCTTGTTCATCTTGGACTCGGGTTCGTCTCCTTCAGTCAACATCTGTTTCCTTTTCTTCTGTCCATCGCGCTGGGGCTTCACCTGCTTCGCGATGTCAAACTAAAATAGCACGCACAATATTAAGGGACAGAAATAGACTGCAAAAACTGAGGTTGCATGGGATTATTGACATCTTTATCGCTGATCAATACACGTTTGACATTTAATGCCTGGCAGTAAACCCACCCCACTCCTTGATAGTGCTTGCCATGTAAAACAAATGCACTCCCATCAAAAAAGATAACAGCAAAATTAAGTTTAGCTATTGAATGGCAGAATGTAGTACCAAAGCCTAACACCATGTTTATGTAAGCATTGTATGGCAGCAAATTCAAACAGGCTTATTCTAAAGGTTTCATAACATTTAGAATTATTACATACAATTATAACAAAACAATTCCAGTGAGTCAAATTAAAATATTGACTCACTGGAGGTCAAAATTCCAGTACATTTAAGAGTAGACGGGAATACATCGGTAGACAAGATTCTCAAGTTTGTACTGTCTTTTTCAATAATAGTTAGGAGAATATAAGTAGAAAACGCCAACTAAACCAACTCACCTCCAAGAGGGTCGCTAACCATTTGTTAAATACTGATATTTTATACCTTTAAAAGTAAACTAGATGGTGATTCATGCTACTTGTGTCAATACTATTGCAATGCACGCCCTTCTAACAGGAATTCATTCAATAGCATTAGCCATGTCCCACAAAAAGCCCGGATGGGTACGAGTAAATTAAATACAAAGCCAAGTCAAAGACGAAAACCTCCAGAGATGCAGTGGACAATAAGGAAGAGGGTGGAGTTCACTGGACAATAACTCTGAGGCGAACGCAATTTATCTTGATGAGGATATTTTGGGCAGTTTACACTGGTTGGATGGAGGACGACCAAAGACTAGAGACAAATTTGGGATTGATGGGGATATGAGGCAACAGATTGCATAGATTCCAGCATGTATGGTTGGCCTGTGAGCTGGTAGAGGGTAGAAATGGAGGTCTTTTCAAAAAGGTCCTCACTACTGTCCAGTGTTGGAGGTTCAGTATTCTCACTGGAGGTACTTACTCGGTTAAGGGGTCTCTTGCGGCCTCGCTGGCGGCCAGCGCGTGGGCCCCCTCCAAAATGCCTTCCGGGGAAGTCGTGGGGGCCTTGGCCGGAGCCCTGGTGGAACCCCCCACTCTCAGGGTACATCCGGTTGGATAGGAGGGATGGGAGCTTTCCCCTTCCACCTCCTGGGGAGTGGCCCCGGTGGGAGTGGCCACCTCCCCGACCTCCTCCTAAGGGAGTGGGGTCGGACTTTCGGCTTCCAAAGCCTCCTCCAGCTCCTCGGCCTCCAGCATTTCCACCCCTTCTGGGGGAACGGCGGCTGGCGCCGGCCCATCCTCCACCCCCTGAGCCGGCTCCCTGGCCACTGCCGAAGGAGTCCCTCATATTCTGTCGCATCTTTGCGACTCCGTAGGACGAGGAGGGGCTGTCGTAGCCTCCTCCTAGCCCTAGCCCAACGCCCCCTCCGAAGCCTGAGCCTCCGCGCTGTCCCAACAGCATGTTGTCCCCCCGGCCATCGCCATAACCATAGCTACCGCTGCTGCTAGATCTGTAGAGATCTCGGGAAGAGGCCAGCGAAGATTGGCGTGAGTCGAAAGACTCGTACTGGTCAAACCTGCGAGGAAGGAGGGAGGAAGAGGGGTGGCAGAGAAGAGCAGAGAGTGAGGGAGGCAGCCAGGTTTGGATTTCTCCACCTGCCTGACCTTCTCCTCCACATTCTCGCTTTCCCTCTCGCTCTTCACACTCCCAACCTAATTTCTCAGTGAACCACATAAGATCAGAAATGGACGATCCAAAACTATCAGTCTGGATGTGGCCACGGTTTCACTTTCTTTTTAAAACGTAAGAAAGGGTTCAATTCTTCCAATTTCATGTTTACACTGGAGGTCTCAAAGGTTACCAGTTACTTGTGAGTAAGGGATTTCAACATCTTTCATGCCTCAGTCTTGGAAAGCCATAGGAAGGCAACTAGGGAGAGCTGGAGTTTGGGATTTGTCAAGTATATAAGCAGATGAGACACTGTCCAGACCAGTCAGTAAGTTTTAAAGACTGTATGATTACATGTTTTAACTTCATACTTGAAGAATACAAATAAAACAGGTAGGGGTTGGTTGAGGCATTCTTGGCATATGGGTGATGTTGAATGAATTTATTTATTGGGCTTTTTTTTAAGCTGGTAGGGTTTTGCCGGGAAACACATACAAATACATTGCTTCCATCAAGAGAAACTTCATCCAAGGACCATCGTGTACGTACATCAGAAGCCATTTCTCAAAGAAATGATAAGCTCAGGAGAGGCTTTTTGATTTGGAATTGGGCCAGCATATCAGTCATGACTCATTGGAACAATTTAAAACTCAGTAAAAACCAACACACACCCCACAGTTATGTAGCCACGTGTGGATGATAAGCCTGATGACCTAAACTACACACTATATTTGACTATTTCCCAGCTTGTTGACAAAGGACTGATGGCAAAGCATTATGACAATGATGGACGCTATCTATAGCATGTAGTCATTTTATAGGACGGTTTAATCTAAAACTACTAACAGGTGACAGAGCCTGAATCAAACAACTTCGGCGCAACTACAACATTTTGCCAACTTGATTAACACATGCCTTGATTCTAGCAGGGACCAAATTGCCACTTTAATGTACAAGCCAATAGAATATATCGGTTAAGGCCCCTCGGATACCCTATAGCAACTCAAAACACAAAAAACATCTAGGGAAACTGTTGCTATATCCATTGATGATCTAATTTACTAGAGTGTGTCTGGCCGATAAGGCCCAACAATTTAAACTGTAAATCAATCAATAATCTTACAATTAAGAGATTATTTTTTAAACAAAACACTGGTTCCATCCATTAGCCTGCACATATGAAGCAGCATAAATAAACAAATGGACATGCAGTAGTGAATGAGACTAGTCACTGTAGAACAAATGATGAATACCACAACCAGAATAACGTGACAATTTTAGTTTGTTGGGTGTGTTGTCTAGCGTTGCATATGTATAAGTAATAGGCTTTAGAATAAAAAACACAAGCAATTTAGTTGAAATGGCCAAATCCATGGATGTGAGCACATGTGTGATTTGCAATTTTGCCAACATTATGATTTGAACCCCTCATCATGTACGAAAAATATAAGATAAATTTAATTTTGTAATGAACTAATGAATACAATTTTAACTGGAGTCTGAATGTCAACAGCAAATGTATTGAGATCCAGGTAATAAAGAACACGCCATTATTCTCCGCAGATGTCTGGAAAAGCGCCATACCTGTCACTACGACCACCTTTCATCCCTCCCTCCAACTGTGTGAGCATATCCAGGCGTTGGTTAATCTTGGCAATGACTGCATCTGCATTTGAACTTGAGGAGGAGAGCAGGGAGCCACCGGAGAGACCCCTCTTCATTTGCCCACCACCTCCGTATCCTCCAAGACCGGACATCGAGTCTTTATAACCTCCTCCGCCACCATACATGTCAAAGTTGTTGGAACCTATGATAATTAAGGAGGACATTGGTCATTATTAACTCATCGATAAGGCCATAATCTTGGGTTAGTCATTATTTTTGAGACACTACTGGACATTTTTCCTACCTCTGCTGCCCGAACCCCCGCCTCCCCAGCTGGAGTATCCTGCGTGAGACAATGGGAGTAAGAAACATGCAACCAAAACAACCAACTCTACCGATGCGGCTAATGTGTATCCAGTAAATGCAATTCCTAGAATTTTTTTAAAGCAAAGTACGATATCCAAATCAAAACAATGGGAAAGGACTTATGTTAAAGATAGATAGGGCTGTTCGAAGTAATCAGTGAATAGTATGGCGGCCATTTTATTAGCTTTATGAGTCAATTTCGTGCCAGGCTCCATTTTAACAAGATTAACGGCAGATAGACCGGGTTGCAACCTAATATCTGCTCAAATTTAAGTACATTAGGATAGTGGTCCATCTACCCAACAGAAAAGGGGCTAAAAGATCGCCTCCCGGCCAGGTACGGGTGATTGTCGCCGCTACCCGACATCGGTGCAATCGCCAACGCTAGCTATTAACGTTACAACGTCAGCTATATAAAACCACAACAACTTCCTTGGTGTCAGCCTGAGATTCAAGGCTTACAGTTTCTATCGAATGACACATTTTACAGACCGTGCTAACGCTTTGAGATATGCTAATAGCTAAACAAAGCCGTAAACGTATCGTTAACTCAGCAAGCTTACAGTAGGTTAGTAACAAGGCGATCCATGACATAACAATACGTAAACCTATTGTCCGGATAATCAACTGATGTTCCCGTGAAGCCTTATTAAGAGTTCTTCCTACCTGAACCATACCCTCTGCCTTCCATCTCTTCTTTGTGTTACTCTCGGCTTGGATAGACCACTCCACAAGCACAAGGCCAGACTGCATGAGACGCGACCGAAGGGGAGGGTAGATTCTACTTCTTTTTTATTTGATTGGATGTATGAGATGCTGCTCCCCCTATGGGTATTCAGAGGAACTAGCTGTTATAAGTGTTAGAACAAAATGTGCTTGTTGAAATTAATATACAATTGGGAAAAAGTACGGTTTAAGAAAGTTTGTAAAATATAAGTGCCTGTGTTAATATTAAAATTATATTGTATTTATAGACAATAATAACCTCTCATCTTTCCTGTAACAATTTCCTTCGGAATTAGTTAAGTATGCCTTCTCTAAATCAGAATCGTAGTTGTTTTTATTTGTTTTCCTTCACTAAATTGTTTTTGAAAATTTAGAAACGGGCAGAGCCACACAAGCATAGCACTCACAGGATACATTTTTCAACATTTCCTATAAAATCTCAATTCCCTGACCATGCCACACAGGAGATATTACCTTCCTTGATCCAGGACACCCTGGAACAACCCCAGCTTTGCTTTTATTTGGATGTGCCTAGTAGGCTACATGCTTTAACCAGATGCTAAAACTAACAAGTTCCAATCACAGCAAATGAGAGGAAGAACTACTTTTAGCTGCCTACAAATCACTGGACTCCTTTCTTACAATACAAACCGGATCACTTTCAAATATTCCAGTCATAAATTCAAAATAAACAAAATTGTGCCTCAGGGTATACTAAAATATCAGATTTAAATAGATGTACCAATTCAAAAGCAAAACAACTCTTCTACTTCCAGCAATGGGACATGCATTACTATTTTAAAACAACATGATACAATGGGATGCTTTCATGTTTTCCTTATAGTACATGGCCAATTTATAAATGTTTCTCTGCTTGGTGCCTTCAAGTATGCCCCTTAAAAGAAAACAAAATATTTATTTTCATTTGTTCCCAAGCCTTTCGATGTTTATTAAACAGATCATAAATATATTTCACAAATGATGACATACATAAAGAATTTGCCCTTAATCTCCCAAAGATGACAACTGAAGAAGTATTCTCTATGTATCTGACATCGTCTTATGACAAATAAAGTCAAAATACACAAATATGACAAACAAACCAGCACAATATACAGAAGATACATTCATTCCATGAACATAATGTTGTGTATACAAGAAGTAATGACCCGTGGCCCTTAAATGCAGTACATTTGTTCTCCCAACAATTGTGTATGGTTGTGTATAATTTGCATCAAAAGTTTACCCACCACCCACTGTCATACAAATTAGCTTAATCCATAAATACACACGTACATACTTAAGACACATTTATGAAGGTTGATGCCACACATCAAATTATTTTTGCCCAGTCCCATGCAATCTTAAATGTGCCACAATGATAAATGTGTAATTAATTTGTAATAAAATAAGATAGACTTGGTTGATTGGAACTGTGTCAGATAGACATCTCCAATCAACTATTTTGCTTTCCAAGTACTGTAGTGTACAATATCATAGATATATGATACATATCTATGATAGATCTATATAATAAACAAAAATATACATTTAAATATGGAAATAGAGTGATGTATAGAGGAGTGAAAGGAAAAAATGGAACAGCCCCACCGACCCCCTCAACAGTTTTTCACTTCCTATGGCAAATCAAAAGCTATGTCATGGGATTTTAACCATCACCCATACCCATGACAAAACATAAACCCTTATATGATCAAAGTTTCTCAGACGGATATGAATCTGATAGTTGTTTCTCATATTTAATTTTATCACTTTACAGTGACATGAGGAATCGTACTGACAACCTTTCAGGAACACATCAGATGCCCAAGGGTCGTAGTGTATGGGAAGTCAAAGCGCGAAGGTCGTTCACACTATGTGGCAACTTTAGTCAAAGCTGAAGGCCTTGTTCTTTTTGCGGCGTGTTCCTCTACAGCAAAAGTGTAGTTATACTGAAAATGCAAAGGGACAGTGCAAGGTCCATAAACATCACTGTACAATACAAAATGTGGTATCGAACAGTTCAAAAGATCATACCTCATTTTCAATGTCTTGGAGTGACTTTATACGAATGTCATCCAATTGTGGGTTCAGCTGTAGATTCTGTCAGGGAAAAATAATGTTATATTATCTATTCTTTACGAGATGGTCCTTTATAAATGGAAGAAGAAAGAAAGAAATGAAAACATAAACACACCTTGGAAGTTTGGAAGTCATATTTTGGGTGAAGAGTGAAGGGAACTCCATCGATGGCTTTGGAACATGAACAGATTTACATTGAGTTGATCCAAAATATTATGGGATACACAATAAAGAGTCAATCATTACATTTCATTTTGCAGATACCTTAACCAGTTTGACTTACAACAATCAAAGCATAGCAAAAACTGGTGAAGAGAAGCTAAGGGTTTATATCTCAGACATTGACATTGATTAAATGTATAAAAGCAGTCTTGGCAAACCTGTGGTGACATCCACATGATTATGCGTGAGATCTTTGCGCCTCATGCTGAGGTTCCCAGGGGGCTGGGTATGTGGGTTACTATTGATACAACAAGAAAGAGAAAGCTAGTGATAGGACGACTTTCCACTTTTTAATTCAAATAACTGCCTCCTTTGTTCTTTTGGAGATGTTATGCCTTTTAAGACTTCATCTTCCTTCCAAAATATGGCTTTTTTCCAAATAAAACCAGTATTTACTGCAGAACAATAGATGTTGTTTAAAATTGTTTGCCATGCCTGTTGCAGTCTTTATAACAGGACATTTTATAAGTAAACATAAATATGTGTAATAGGGTTGTCATGTGTAATAATGGTGTCTTTTAATGTCTATGAAGAGCTCAGAGTATGTGCGTCTTACAGAAACACAGAGGCAACTAAGCAATGCTTAGATCATGGAAGGGGATGTAGCTCAGTGGTAGAGCACATGCTTTGCATATATGAGGCCCCGGGTTCAATCCCCAGCATCTCCAGTAATGTTTTCCAATTTGGTCTACGGTTACAATTCCTGGTAGATGCCTGGGTTCTACTCCAGCTATGGAAACTATTTTCTACTATATACTATATTCAACTATATAACTCTTATAACTACTAGTTACTAGTACTGTCCTGTTCTTTCAGCGGTGACACCCCGATTCCCCATCTGAGGTTAGTACATTTGATCTTATCATAAATATGATATTTACATACCAAAAGACAATGTGTAAATACTCCAACTGAAAAAACAGAAAACTGCAAAGTTCAAGACGAACAGCATAATTCTCACTGGAAAGTGATACCTCGGTGGAAGGCTGGGCGGGACAGACTGATCCAGAGAGAGTCCACGGAGGTCCAGGCTGACACTGCGAGGCTTGGCTTGGGGTATTGGGTTGGTAAACGGGCCCGTTTTACACCAGATCACATACCCATGGATGTCTCTGGACAAAGTTGGCCATGTAGGTATACAATAGATATATGCTGTTAATTTAAATAGTATTAGTAGTATTACATGTCAGGAGAGAGAGTGAGACCACAAAAATAGACCAGAGATATTCTAATTAGAATTTTATTAAATCCAAAACCATGTAATGGTGCAGGTGTAATGCATGCAGTACAAGGATATGATAGATGTGTGGATTTAAATGATTGCACATTGAGTGTGTACAACTAGTGGTGGATGCCTTACCCCACACATGTGTAGTGCTGCAACATCATTTTGCTCCTGGCAGTCACTTTGACATCCAGCACCGCTGTGTCCACGCTGCCCATGGGTACCACACGCACACACATACGCTTCCTCTTCGACACTGACACCTCTGAGGATGTGCACACACACACACACACACACACACACACACACACACACAGACACAGACACCCAATAGCAATTCAGAATTACTTAGTGACTATGGTGTTTGACTCCAAGCCAATGGAAGTCTATAGCCACCCTTGAGACCCCTATCCCGTACCTGCACCTACATTACATATATACAAATTCTGTCTCTTTTGCTAAGCCCCTTACATAAAAGCGTCTGACAAATGACCTAATGGCAAATAAAAATGTTTATGTTGCATTTGTATGTGGATCCACTATCATGAATACAGCCAAGTGTGCTTGTGCATGTGTAACAGTTTCTTACTAGGCTCTAGGTGTTCTGCTATGAAGCGATACCCATGAGGAATAGCATCCTTTTCTGAGAGGATTCTGACATCAGACAGCACCACCCCCCCAGACTGTTCCTAAAATAGGATGTTCGGGTCAGAGTAAGAGAGGTTAGGAGTGAGAGCCACTGCTCAGTATGAAGTATCAGAGAAAATATA
This sequence comes from Lota lota, assembly GCA_026745465.1. Lineage (NCBI taxonomy): Eukaryota > Metazoa > Chordata > Actinopteri > Gadiformes > Lotidae > Lota > Lota lota. Next base: position 2,721,967 of record JACYXH010000572.1, read on the forward strand.
AGTAAGTAAGTGTCTTACCTTGCTATAACAAAGATAGTAGCCGGACTTCATTGCAAAGCTGCGTGTGAAGTTGGCGGCGGCCCCATCCTCAGTGATGGTTATCTATGAGAATCCCAATCAACAGAAAAAAACTGTTAGATAGCCCACAAGAGTACTTTGGGATGTTATCCATACCTAAATAAATTTAACATATTAATAGGTCTGTTCTTGAACATCAACATCAAATCCATCCACTAGGCTGTTTGTCCATCTGTGATTGGTTCCTACCAGACTGAAGTCTTTTGGACAGGTACTGCTATTGGAGGTCCATGCTAGTCCAGTCACTGGGCTGATGGGTACTACCCCTCGCTCCATCAAAGACATCTGAGAATGAATAGACATAACATGAAGCTGCACCGTTAACATTAAAGCTTTCATAGCGTCGTTAGACAAATGTCACCGCTATCAGAAAGAGCGGTCAAAACATTTTAAGTTGAAGCTTTATTTAGTTGCGCCCTGCACTAGGACATTATGCCATTACTAGGTGGGAACAGTGCTAATATGAGTAAGCAAAAACAATCAAAGTCGTCAGGCATAACGTTAGCTGGCCTACGTATGTGTTATGTGATGTAAACATGCCTTCCATACACCGAGTAGCCCAACGTTACATATAAAATGTATACTTATAGATGTACACTTATTATGTATACATATTCATTTGGGGAGTTGATATATTTCAACGTTAAGAACAATGCATACGGATTGATAAAGCATACTGACAGCTTAAAACAACTATAGGCTAGGTTCAGCCTATACAGAATTTGGATGATACATGGTGAAAACTTTGTATAGTTTGTTTATTCCCGTAAACGTTCCACCACAGTTCTCTTATAATCTTAAAATAATTACTTACTGTTGACTTGTGTATACTTTTTCTCTCTCTTATGCAGTCCTGGATGATAACTACAACGTTTGCGATATCCCTTGAAACTTCTTGTATTGTTGTCACCTTCAACTCAGGAAGTACTAGTTCCGCGATTACTCCAATTCCCACAAGCCTTCATCGTCATGAAATGTGGCTCTGGAAAGAAAAACTTACTTGGTCTGAACACAAGGTGGCCCTATAATTCATGTTGGAGAATATGGTTTATTTGCTAGGGTCCATCGGCGACTGTTGTTGTCCATTCATTTTCAGAGCTTGTCCAATATAGTGTGTTCATGATCAATATCTTGCTTATTAAAAGCAATATATAAATTGATATTCTATTCCATATCACACAGAATGTACCCTATATAAACTCGGCAATTCCCGTCGTCAATTTCAAAACAAAAGGGAACCAACATAGGTTGTCCTCCTTAGAAACGGTTTTCTTAAATGCACGTAGGTGTAGGTGTGTTGGGGGAAGGATAGGCGGAGGGGTAAGGGTGGTGAGAGAAGAATCGATTCTCATTTACATGAAAATGAGGCAGAGCCTTAGAGAGTGAGGGATGGAGCAACGGAGGGAAGAATAATAGAGGGGGAAGGGTTATAGAGAAAAGGGCAAGGGAGAGCCGAAAAAGAAAGAAGGTAAGTGGGATGAGAGACGTGAGACAACAAGAGACATTCAACTAAATCATTGGGAGGAGAGGAACTATGAAATGTATATGAGATGACGACACAGAAAAGCAAAGAAAGGGTAAGAAAAAGAGCCACAAGGGGAGAAAACACTAGAAAATCCATACTCCTTTCAAACAGACACAAGCAAAATATTGGTTTAATTTAAGAGCCTGTTAAGGTGACATGTCGTACTGACACATTGCACCAACAGTTCAAGTGGTTTTTACACAGAATTAATTTGGTTGCAAAACTAAGCTGATTACACATTTGTATCTTGAATTATTTGTTTATGAATTTCACTGTATTCCGGTTTATTCTGTTGTAGTAGCTACTGCTACCAGGCCCGCAATATATATTACACTTGAATTGGTCTGGTGTGGACATATATATTTTTATTATTATTTTATTTATGATTTCTGAAGCCAGACATACAGAGACAAAAAAAGTATCCATTTTAAAATATAGGTAATCGACAGAGACAAAAAGGGAGAGAAAGTGAGGGAGAGAGCGGGAGAAAGAGACAGATAGGCTAACAGAGAGATGAGATACACACTTAGATGAAGCATCCAGTGGTGCTCGGGTCCCCGTTGGCATGGCAACATGCAGAGCAATCCACTAGGGGTGGCTTTTGGGGGGCTGGGATGGATGGACTGTGCCATATGGCTGAAAATACAATTGAGTATTTAGTGAATTGTACTTAATTGGGTAATTAACCATTAACCAATCAATGATAATTAATCAGTCAACTGCATAAGTGTGTGGGTGGGTGTTTGAGCTCGTGGGTATGTGACTATGTGCATGAGATTTGTATTATTTATTTACATTGTTGTATGTTTCATTGCATATTAATGATTTATGTGGTTCTATCTGAGCAAAGGTTTGCAAGACAGACAGAGAGCGAGTGAGGAAGTGAGGAAAGCGGCTTGGGCTGACATGTAGTCATACATTACACTATCAAGCTTCCTTTCTCCGTCAGAATGACAGCTATGCCAGACTCTTAGACCACACACATTGACACACACATCTACACGATCAGCTGCCAGTGGGTCAAACCTCAAGCTGTTGAATGTTCTGTAATGCTATACTCTCAAGAGGCCTCAATCACACTGGGTAGCCTTAGCACAAACAGGCACAAACACATGCAAACACATGCCAGCACAAACACAGGCATTGCACACACAGACACTGGCACACAGAAACACACACACACTCATATGCACAAATGGACACGTACACAAACACACACACGAATACATACAAACACATGTACACTAACACACACATGAACACAAACAAAAACACAAGCAAACACACACATACACGCAAACATGCACGCTGTTAAGATATATGTGGGGTAAAGGAGAATGATGTGGTAAGTGGAGGTGTAAATTAAACTCTGAACCAGGCTGCAGCCCTACCCCCCTCTCCCAGACCAGCCGTCAATCATTCTGAGAGGGGGCGGGGTAATGTCCCAGCATTCTATTTCCCTACTCCTCCCCCTGCTATGGCAACCATGCTGAGAATCAAATGAGGGGACGGAGTACATCTGTCGCAAATTCTCAATTTATGGGTAAATAAAATATTTAGATTTAGGAACGCACTATGTTTGGTTGTTTTACGAGCTAGTCTAAAAAAAAAGTGTTTGCGTGGTGGTGGTATAGACCTATCAGTGCTATGGGCCAGTCACACATAAACTACAACACAGAATTAAAAACATAGCTACCACAAACGGCACTTCGTTAATATGATGCCATTTATCACACTGTACTACGCACATACACACACAAACAGACACACACGTATGCACACACATACACACACGCATCGAGGTAATTGAGTCGTTAGCTAGAAGAGTGGAGACTCAAGACACTGCTCTGTCTTCATCAACAGCGATTTTCTCGTTAGAGCAAAGATGAAAGGACGACTCAATCTTTCTAGAACAAAGAGGCCGAGACCACAGCCGTTAACCTAAGTATAACGGAACCTAAGTGTACCCCTGGTTGGATCAGTTGTTCAATCAATGTGTTACTTTGTTCAATGGTTGAACAGCAGTTTTGATATGGTGACAGATTTTGTGTCATTGTGCCACCTCCATTGTGGGGTGCCTTGTGCTGGTGGTCGTCCAACACGTGCAGCCTGATCATCTATAGTCAGTCTAAAGACTCGTAAAGGCTATGGTGATGTCGTAAACGGCTCTAGTGTAAATAAATACATTAGTGACCCCATGCAAGATATAAACATAAAAAACTTGGCTATATTATTCACCAAACACACACATATATATATATATATATATATATATATATATATATATATATATATATATATATAAAACGATGGTTTCCATGGTGAACAAATGAACTCGCCCCTTTGCGATGTGAAAAGAAACTGCACTATTCCCTGGGGCCTGCTGACGTAGCGGGGAGGGATGGGGGGTCGAGTGCGCGAGCCTCGTCAGAATAGCACAGGGAGGAGTGGAGAGAAAGAGAACGGCGCCGTGGAAGAAAACGGGAATAAACACTTCATAGCCTGACCGTGATATTTTTTTTGTTTTGGACAATTCTAATCCATTCCAAATAGACAGGGTGGAGTCCAGGAAATAGTATTTTTAAAACACGACTTTGAGGGGATTGGGACGGTTGCACACTTTTAATGACTGTGCAGGTCGTATATTGGAAGGCTACTATTGGAAGAGGAGAAGAAGAAGGCGAAGACGAGTAGGCTACGATACATGGTCACTTTTGGATCAACTCTTCCTTTTGGATATATACACGACTCGGCAACGTTTCCACCACCAATGACCAACGTTTCCAATAGCATAGATCTCCATAGTGGTGTGCACAGAAGCTAGAATTTGGAAACAGGCCGTGCACTCCACGAATCTGAAATGATTGACATTTGTAAAACGATCCAGTGTTGCCGTTCTTCTCGTTCATAGTCAAACTCCGTACTCTCCCCTTTGTCGTTTGTATGGCTGACCGTTTCAAAGACAGCCATTCTACCTTTTTTTTCTTTCGAAGCCGCTTCCCCTCTCGTGAGCCTCTCGCTCGGGTGTGCAGCGTACGGTGGAAGGGAAGCCATGCACACGCGCGTCCTACTCCCGATCTTAGAATAGAATCTTGCAGAGTGTGGTCTCACATGCCAAAGACGGATCGCAGATTGTAAAAAGACAACAACAACATCAACAACAACAAAAAAAGGCTTATTTGCTTGCCGTGTCAACTTACTGACTGACACATCAATTGTAAATCTGTACTTTTTTTTCTTCTTATTTCTCTTTGTTATGCAGATAAACATATGCGCCTAAGCCAAACCAGCTCTAAAGGGGACTGCTCGTTCACAATTGTATGACCTGTTCGTCGGTGCCTTTGTTTGGATTATTTTCTTAGCGTTTTTTAGGGGATAACTTTTAAAGCTCTATTCGAGTCTATTCTCGCTGTATCCAATTGTAGCAACTACCTCTTTAAAAAAAAAAAAAGGAACCACCTTTTCACTCATCCGCTCCACATTGGGACACTTATTTCCCATCCTGTCAAAACGACATTTTGTAAAAGGTATGGAAGACCAGGCCCGCCTAATGTCGGGTCTCGTTGGACTAGCTGGACTGTCTCAAGGGGACATGGGCGACCATGACGCCCTACGGAAGCAACACAACCTCGGGCAACCACAGCAGGACATCGGGGACATTCTCCAGCAGATCATGGCCATCACGGACGAGAGTCTGGACGAAGCCCAGGCCAGGTAATAACAAAGAGACGTTAGCTGAGTAAACCAAACTACACACTTGAGACTCACATTTGCAGCGAGAAGGATGGGCGGGGGGGGGGGGGGGTATTTTGATGTTAAGTTCATGCTTACGGGACCCATACCTGCATATTGTAATTATGTGGACCACAGCCTGTGCTGCTTCGCGCCCTCTCCGGCATATAAATGTAACGGCCGCCCAGCGGTCACATTAACTATAATGAGTTTGCTATGTGCCTCTGATTTATCGGCCATCGTATGTCATTAACATCGACAAAGGGCCCGATAAGAGAAACGGACTCTGGGAGGGGTGCGGGGGGCACCTCGTCCATTTGTGATGTAGATTAACATTTGGGTTCCGTTAGGTAGTGACAGAAGGGGGCCAGTTAAGGCTAGGGTGAGGGGGACGTTTAGCAGTTAGTGAAGCTGCTTACCGGTTCGAGATGAGAGCTCACATTTCATTTAGTTTGACCCCTGTTCATGCTGTAAATAGCCCCTTTGACCCAGGCGCACACACACACACACACACACACACACACACACACACACACACACACACACACACACACACACACACACACACACACACACACACACACGTGCATGTATGTGCATGTATGTACCTAGTAGGATACATATAAGCTAGGTTTACCATGGCCGCTCTCCTCTCACCTTTCCTCTTGCTCTGTTTGTTGTCTTGGTTTGCCTTTCATTTTATTTCCTCCGGATCCTCTCTGTCCTATTGAGGGCATCCAGTGGATTATTATGTGTATTGAATAGTTATGTGTTCAGCAGATACCTTTTTGGGGGGGCTGGTATCCTATAATGCCAATATGATGCATTTCTGAACAAGTATGAACAACATGTGCGTGCGTGCTACGTGTGTGCGTGTGTGTGTATTCAAATCAAATCAGTTCATAATTCATCATCAGTGCATCTCTGACTCTGCTGTCTTGCTCTTGTCCACCAAGGAAACACGCGTTAAACTGTCACAGGATGAAGCCCGCCCTCTTCAGTGTCCTGTGTGAGATCAAAGAAAAAACCGGTGAGTCCCAAGTTCCAAAGCACGCTATGCCCCCTCCTCCCCCTCCCCTCCCTTTCAACCAATGAACAAGAGTGTTACCAGCTGGTAACACAGAGGGGGTCGAATCCAAAACAAAACAAAGACACTATGATCAATCAGCACAAAGTTTTAGTTCCATCTCATGTGTAGCGGGACACACAGTGAACACTTTCATGACTGCCGATTCAGATTCAAGACGATGGGCTAACTAATTTAGGATATCCTGCTGCTTTTCTTATTTTTTTATTTGGCATAATGAGTCCTAATGGGGTTTGTAGTCTTTTGTTGCTGGAAAATTCAGGGGCAGGGCCTCACACTGTCTTACTTCCCAATACCTTGGTTGTTTTTAAGTATAGTATTGGTATATGCATGCATTATCTGCTAATTATTATTATTGCATTATCTATTTTTGTGCATTAAGAACATGTGGTTGAAAGGGCTCTAATATTGTCATACAATGAAGTGGTAGAAGTGATTAAATTAACTATTTGAGGTAACATTGACCTGGGACGGTTTGGTTTGAATGAATGAACCAACCAAAGGGTAAAGAAGGAAGGAGACCAGGAAAAGTCTCCTAAACCTCCCTTCTCCTCTAGCCAGTTTGACTACTCCCTCTACTTAATTATTTACACAAAATCTTTCAGACAATCAAGAACATTTAATTTCAGTTCGATCTCCCCCGTCCATCCGTCAACATCTCAACATCTTCTCAACATGAACACTCTGCCTCTCCATTTCCCTTTCTTCCCCGTCCTGAAATGGAATGGAACCAATTAAAATAGCTCCTCACATGACAACAAGCAGTAAGACCAAAGCTCTCGTCTAAGGATGTGAACCAACCCTCTTCCTTCTCGCTGGCCCTCCTCCTATTCTCTAAATACATTGGTTCATTTTGCTGTCATTCTAAATCAATCTGTCTTCCTCCTCTCTCTCTTTTCTGACCCTTTCTCTTTTCGCTTGTGTTATTTCACATCCTCTCCTCTATTTTTATCTTTGCTCTTCTCTCGCCTATTTTGGAGTATATTCCAGGAAACAAAACGTTTAGTTTTTTTACAGGAAAAAAATGACAGACAACAGCAAGAGAGCAGGGAGGACAAGCAGTTAGTGAGAGAGGCAGAGAGGGAGATATAGAAAGAGAGAGAAAAAAACAGAAAAGGGGAGGGAGTAAGAGACAGCATGAGACTGAGCGAGAGCGAGAGACAGATTGATGGATGAGTTTGAAGGGGAGGCTGTAATGTTATTTTTTCATGGATTGGCAGACAGTTGATAAGCTCCAGAACCTGCGTGCTGGCGGTCTTCCCCCTCTCATAGTCCCCCTCGCTGGGGAACCATTGTCGTGCGCTGCCCTTGTGACTGCCTAAACTCTGGTGGGCCATATTGTATATCTGCTAACTCTACCACTCACACAGAGAGAGAGAGAGTGAGAGAGAGAGCTCTCTCTCAGTCTGTTCCCTCTCTATAATGCTCTCTCTTACACTCTCCTCTCTCCCTCCCCCACCCCTCTTCCTTTCGCTCTCTCTTTATTACTCTTCTCTCGCTGTCACCCTTTCTCTCCCAGACACACTCCTTTTCTTGTACTCTCTCTTTCTCTTTTTGTCATGGTCTCTCTATCACTCTCTCTCTTTGTCATTCTCAGCCCCCCCCCTTCTCTCTTGCTCTCTGTCCCGTCACACTGGAATGACTGACGCTGTTCAGTCAACAGATAAACATCTTTATTTTGTGCTTCCTCTGTCTTTATTTATTCATATGTAGCTTACAAGTATACACAAACACCTATCAAGGCACACACACGCAAGCGCACACACTCGTGCACACACATGCAGAGGAAGGGTGTGATGTTGTTTCTTTGTGTATGTGTGCACACTGCTCTATACAGAGTGGGCGTTTTGGGAGGCTGGCCTGCAATCCAGACTAATTATCACTTAATTACAATTAATGGGACAGGACTACCCGAAACATTTGCAATATTTCCCTCTCCATCTCACAGCCTCTATTCTCTCTCAGTCTCAAGGCGAAACAATCACCACAATGTGGTGGTCATGAATTTACACATATGCAATCAACTTTCCTCTGAGCTTATCTCTCCATGTGGGGCCACTGGGCCTAATCATGCCAGTGCAACATGGGACAGGGCAACTGATGAATGGAAAGATGAAATTGTAAATAACATCCAAACAACCCTTGGTTTTTATTGCATTACTTTGCTTTGATCACAGACCATAATTTGTAAATATGTAACTTCACTTAAATCTTTCATTAAATTCCACCTCCTATCTGCACTAACAGCTGATGTTGCTCCGGCTCCCCAAAGATTTTTATCTCTTGTCCCGGACACAAAACATACTGACATACTCATCACTTAATTAATAATTTATTACTTTGGTGAAATATTTGAGTCGAATGCTATTCAATGCCATTAAGAGACCTCTGATGTGCAGAATGCATGAGAAATTGGCTCAGCAGTAATGTAAGAAAAGCAGGACGTGTGTTTTGTGTCTTGGACGTACAGACGTGGAGAATTCTCTACTGAATAGATGAGAGGAGAATGTTTGGAAATAGAAGATGCTGAGGGGTGGAAAAGGATAAAGAAAAAAAACCCTGGCGTTGGAAAGCATGAAAGGATTTAATAACAGGAAAGAGTGGGGAAGTAGAGGAGAGGATGGGTAGCTTTCTATTTCTAAACTATAAACTCTCCTAATCCACTCCACCCTCTTCTTCTCAATCATCCTAGTAGCCAGGTTTTATACACACACATACAGACACAATTACACACACACACACACACACACACACACACACACACACACACACACACACACACACACACACACACACTCACACACACACACACACACACACACACACACACACACACACACACACACACACACACACACACACACATGTACTCATGTTGGCCCAACAAACAGTGACTACATTTTCACTACTGAAGCATGAAAGTGCATGCACCCATTGGTACACACACTGTATTCACTCCACAACAAAAGGGTTCAGACTATAAGCAGCAAGTAGACCAGGAATCACACCTCGTCTATCTCAACCTTGTCATCTACGGATTACCTTGCCTATATCGTGCGTTAATGGATTATTGGGTAATCGGGACAATAAAGTAATCTTGTTAGCCTGCTACATTAATATTTAGCATAGTGTCAGAGCTTCCATTGGGGATGTGCCTGTAAACCTGACTGGAGGTGGGGGTGGGTCAGTGTGGGCTGGGGGCAGGGGTCATAGAGATGGGGGTTGGGGATGACTAGCTGTTCCAATCTTTGAATGCAGTGTTTCCGTGTCCGTGGCTGCTAGTGTGTGATTGTGTGTGTGTGTGTGTGTGTGTGTGTGTGTGTGTGTGTGTGTGTGTGTATTTGTGAGTGTGCTCCGTGGCCTGGCGGTTAGCCAGCTACGGAGGCTGTCATAGCCCTCGTTGCGGGATTATGAATGTGTGAGAAGATCCCTGCAACTACACAGTAATTGCCACCTAATTTGCATAACTGTGCAAATTAATGACCTCTCAAATGAGCATTCATTTTTCACAGGGTCTTTAGTAGCTCCTTAAGAGCCCCTGTTAATTAAAGGCTGTGTGCCTGTCTGTGTGTATCCAACAGTGTATGTGTGTGTGGGTGTTTGTGTTTCTGCGTTTTTCTTTTGGCTTGCAGGATGCCAGGCAGAGCTGGCATCACCACCATAGCAACAGCTAGTGTTTTATTTTTTTTTCTATTCATTCTCTTCTTCTTTCCCCTCTCTCACTCTGTCTCTCCTTGTCTCCCCTCTCTCTGTCTCTGCGTCTGCCTCTGTAGATCACAATGTGCGACTGTGTTGCAGCCATCACTGGACACACACAGAATAACACATAGTAAATTGACTTGATCTGAGGCAAATACAGACGCAAACACAAACAGAGCCACTGTTTCCTACGTCACGGGAGGTCTGCGTTAACAGCTGCATTGCATTGTGTTTATCAGAGGGTTTCAAAGGGTTGCAAGAGCAGCCAATACGTTGCTTGTTACGGTGAATGAAAATGGTGAAGCAGCTTTCTGGGTTCGGGTTACCTTTTAGTTTTTTTTGGCAGGATTAATATACATGTCACGCAGGCTTTTGGAGCGCTGTAATGATTCACATCAATTATCCCAAGCTTCCTGTTGCATTACTCTAATGCTGTAACATTATAGGGTCATATATGCAACCGGTGTCCATTGTCACATGTTGTCTAGGAATAGCTTGAGCTGAGCCAAGTGTCTGGGTCGCAGGAGATTAGAAGCTGTTTCGCAGCCTGCTGAGTGTCATGTCAATAATGCCAATAGAGCCTTTGTTACTATTGTTTTGAAATGCAGCGGTCTTCTTTTAAATGTATTTTTTTAAAGGACATTCCAATGTGAGACTCTTTAAGGCAATATTTCTCCCTTGCAAAGACCCAGAGAACAATCACAATTTGTAGTGCAGTGACAGTGGTTTTGCTCTGTAAGAGGCTGCACTCTGCCGGTTAGTAAAGGAACTGCAAAAGGAATACCTCAAAGAAGTACCGCGCGAACGATTCGGTTTGCTGTAGCAAACAATCAGCACAAACATGCGTCCTCTATTAAGAAGTCCCATTGTATGACAAAGAGCTTTGAATTAATGTTTGGGTTGCAGTGACGTTTTTTGAAACATAAAATAAAGAAGTTTCTTCTTGTTTCTTCTGCCTGTATTTGAGAGTATTAATTGCAATACCCTAAATTACTCTTCATCAGGGGAAAAGCGTCCAGTCTGAAATTCATTATTTCAAAGAGTCTCTCTGTAGCATGTATGTTCAGTACATTCCAGCACATTCAGGTACACGTAGATAACGATGTCAACTCAAAGACATCATGGTAACATCCTGGTTCCTCTCCCGCCCCCACAGTCCTCAGTATCCGAGGGATCCAGGACGAGGACCCTCCCGACCCGCAGATCATGCGGCTGGACAACATGCTGCTCGCTGAAGGCGTGTCCGGCCCAGAGAAGGGCGCGGCTTCAGCTGCGGCCGCTGCAGTTGCCGCGGCAGCCGGCGGCTCTCCCAACGACGGCAGCATAGAGCACTCAGACTACAGGGCTAAGTTGGCCCAGATCCGGCAGATCTACCACTCTGAGCTGGAGAAATACGAACAGGTAGGAAATGATAAACCACACAAAGGTCATCACACACCTTCATCCACCGCCTCCTGAATTAAATCAGTAATATATTTATTGTTATTATTTATAAAACTTTTTTTGTTTGTTATGATTGATCATTATGGTTATGATAGTGTTATTGTGCTTTATCATCATCGTCCTCATCATCATCATCATCATCATCTTCTCTACCCACCCTGCTAACCGTCCCTCTCCCTGGGTCCAGGCCTGCAGCGAGTTCACCAACCATGTGATGAACCTTTTGCGGGAGCAGTCGCGCACGCGGCCCATCTCGCCCAAGGAGATCGAGCGCATGGTGGGCATCATCCACCGCAAGTTCAGCTCCATCCAGATGCAGCTGAAGCAGAGCACCTGCGAGGCTGTCATGATCCTGCGCTCCAGGTTCCTGGATGCCAGGTCAGTTCCCTTGTCGTTGTTTTTTCTTACTAAAGGACCCCTATTTTACCACTAGGTGTGTTGTTGATGGGCCACCGAAAAACCGACCATATAGTGACGTCAATCCAGCTGTATGATAGTTTTAGTCTAGATCTACCAGCCTACCCAGTGGACTGTACCAACCGGTTGGCCGATCTAGCCATCATACATATGGGTGACATAACTTACCTGACGGTAAGTTTTGAAAATGACTTGTAATGACTGATTGACATCACACCTGGTAGTTCATTAGCGGCCCTTTAAGTTTCACTTTTGGTTATTTGATGCGTGTTTATGCGTGCTAATGGACGAGGTTAATGAGTTTGGGTCCGGTACAATATTGTGTTCTTGCTGTGTTGATACGAGCCATGTGTCCCCTCAGACGGAAGCGACGGAACTTCAACAAGCAGGCGACGGAGGTGCTGAACGAGTACTTCTACTCTCACCTGGCTAACCCCTACCCCAGCGAGGAGGCCAAGGAGGAGCTGGCTAAGAAGTGTGCTATAACCGTCTCTCAGGTCAGGGTCTAAGCAGATCAAATAGTCATACCACTCACAGTCAGTAGCGCTTCAAAACAGGCTCTAAGGATGGACTTGATTCTCAATGCAGCTATTGTTTCTATATGATGCATGTGTGTGTAGTACAACCTACCATAGAGTTCACAAGGACAAAGTTCCATATTTAGCTACCGTTTCAATGTACTCTAAATCTTAAAAGGTTGCCAAATCCAAAAGTATCTAAATGCTTTAAAGGTCTCTCTTAATGTATTTCTCTGCCGTCTCTACATCCTCTTCCAGGTGTCAAATTGGTTTGGTAATAAAAGAATTCGGTACAAGAAGAACATTGGTAAATTTCAAGAGGAGGCTAACCTTTACGCCATGAAGACAGCCGTGGATGCAGCCAGTGTGTCCTCGCAGGCTAGCCAAGCCAACTCCCCTGGCACGCCAAACTCAGGTAGCCTACACACTTGGACAACTCATGAAGAAAACTTCATGAGTTGAAGTTTTCATAACTCAAGCAATCTTTATTGTGAGGGCTGATTATTGCCCACTCTGCTAGCTCCCAGATTCAGCTGAGAGCGGTCTCCAGCTAATGCTCGTCATACCTTGGTATGACGAGTATTACCACCCTTGGTATTACCACCCTTGGTAGCCTAGCAAAGGGAAATATAACTCTTAATTTTTTGGTTTTTGGGGAGCCTTTAGACATCTTTAGTTTCAGTTTGCTGTTTAACTAATGGCCCGCCTCACTTTATCAAAACATTCTCTGGTCTTTTCTGGCCGAGCTCTGTGGATGTGGCTTGTTTTGCTTGATAATGTACCTTCATTTGCTGCTGTTGCTACTAGTGAGTATTTTTGGAAAATGTCAGACAATTTCCAAACGCATTGTGGAAGAAAATGTGGTACTTGACACTTGACACAAATTGTTCAACTGTCAAGCTTCGTCCTTCCAGTTTCCTTGTCAAATCCCCACCTAGCCCCATTGCAAAGGGAAATATTGATAACTCTGTTAAGCTCTAGGGTTGTAACTGGCTGTTCGGTGTAACAGGACCTATAGCACTGGAATGTGCATGTAGCTTGCCTCTGTTTTCATGTGATGTGTGTGCATAGTTTGCATGTAGCTTGCATGCTTATATGCGTTCTGTGTGTCTGTATTATGAATCTAGGCTGTAGCTAGTGTGTGTATGAATGTGTGCATGTGTGTGTGTGTATATAATGTGTTTTTGTAATTTGTGTGTGTGGATAATGTGTGTGTATGTAATGTGTGTTTATAATTTGTGTGTATGTAATGTGTGTTTATAATTTATGTGTTTGTAATGTGTGTTTATGCACAGGAGGATACCCGGCCCCGTGTTACACTCCTGATGGGAGGTTATGAGGACCTGCGTGGAGAAGCCCTCCCCACCCCCATCACTGTCTGCATGTGAGTAACCATGGCAAGTAACCATGGCAACCCATACCACATTACAGTGCTGGTTAAGTTGTTCCTGGGGTAGACTGCAGACATGCTTTCACTTCTGAAACCAGTACTTTGTTGACCAAATCACACATTGTGGCACACCTACATGTGATGGAACAGTTTGTGGTTGCAGGGCTAGCAACAGCAGCACAAACATACACATCTAAAGCAACCTAAGCAATCTAAGCAGTCAGGCTCCTAGAAAAATCCGTTACCCCCAATCCAACCCCACGCACACTACAACAACCCATTTGATTATCTGCATTATATTCTGTATTTATTTTTTTTGCACTACCAGTACAAAAGGTGGTAGTGCAAAAAAAGAAATGACCAATTGAACACATTGTTGTACACATTGTTGTTGCTACTTATTATTATTATTATTTATTATTACATACTTAGTTATTGATCTTGTATTGATGCTGCTATACGACTGTTGAGGATCCAAGCCTAAGAATTTTACTCTTGTGTACTTTTGTGTACGTTAAGATGTAATAAAAGCTCTGATTCTGATTCTGATCTAAATGTATCTATCTTAGCAGGGGAGATTGTAAAAGTACTAAAACTATTTAAGCCAGCACTATGTAGCCTTTTCAATGCTGCTGACATTTCTAAAGAAATGATCTAAAGAATGAGACCACCCCCCCTCCACACACACACACACACACACACACAAACAAAAGCACACACATACACATAAACACACACACACACACAGTCACTCAGTCACTTTCAATTTGGTCTCCATGTGAGATGCGTAGTAAGTTTAGGAATGTAGAGGAAGTGGCATTAAAATAACCAACTGCGAAAGAAGGTACATTGAGTACCGGTAAATAAACAGCTGATTAACTATTTAATATTTGGCATACCTTGTTGAAAAAAATTACGTTTTGAGATGTGGAAGTGAAATAACAAGCTGTAAAAGAACATGACTTTAAGAACCCTCTCTCTCTCTCTCTCTCTCTCTCTCTCTCTCTCTCTCTCTCTCTCTCTCTCTTTCTCTTTCTCTTTCTCTCTCTTTCTCTTTCTCTCTCTCTCTCTCTCTCTCTCTCTCTCTCTCTCTCTCTCTCTCTTTCTCTTTCTCTCTCTTTCTCTCTCTCTCTCTCTCTCTTTCTCTTTCTCTTTCTCTCTCTTTCTCTCTCTCTCTCTCTCTCTCTCTCTCTCTCTCTCTCTCTCTCTCTCTCTCTCTCTCTCTCTCTCTCTCTCTCTCTCTCTCTCTCTCTTTCTCTTTCTCTCTCTCTCTCTCTCTCTCTCTCTCTCTCTCTCTCTCTCTCTCTCTCTCTCTCTCTCTCTCTCTCTCTCTCTCTCTCTCTCTCTCTCTCTCTCTCTGTGTTTGTCTCCATCTGATATGCCAGGGTGAAGAGGGACTGCAGGAGAGCACTGATACTTACTCTGTCTCTAGCGCCCCTGGAGCTTCTGGCAGTGGACACCCATGACACCTCAAACTAAGGCCATGTCCACTCCACACACCAGATAAATGTCAAAACACATATTTTGTTCTCTGTGTTGGCCTCCCACCCACACTAAACTTGTATTTTCCACCAATCGAAAACGGAGCTTTTTAAAGAAAGTAACAAAGATCTCCAAAAAGGACAACGGATAAACAATGGTCTGGCTCTGTATGGATGAGCAACACGGTATGCTTGTCATGTGATCCAGAACAGTAAATGGCGTATTCCGGGTGGCTAACGTGGTTAGCACATGAGAGAAAGAAGGTAAGCGTTTTAACTCCGCTTCACTCGGCCGGTGTTATGAAAAACGAAGGTGGAAACGCCAGAACGGGCAGAAAACGTTTGGCACGGAAACAGCTTTTTCTTTCTCAATTATCCGGCGTAGTGTGAACATGGCCTAAGACCCCTGTCCTCCCAGTTCCCCCCCCAACCACCATCACAGGCTACCCTGGGGTGCGGCTCAAACTAACAATCCCCGAGAAGCACGCCTACGTGTAGCCAAACCTCAAGCCGAAGAACTAGGAACTAGGAAAATCTACAAATGAACTTCTAACATTTTACGTTTGTTTGTTGTTGTTGTTTTATTTTTTATTTTTACGCTGACACCATGACCAGAACCACAGCCGTTTATTCGTTTTCATAACTTAGAATTTGTTTTTCGGACAAGGCTCTTGTTTTTGTTTTTTTGTTTTTTTATAAACACCTGTCATGTTTGTATCTTGTTTAAAACAAAAAACAGTTAATACAATAAATCTAGTCACTGTAGAGAGGCTTTTTTTAAATACGTTTCACAATGGGACATCTGCTTGTTTATGGCCTGGAGCCAGAAGTAGACTCATTATGATATTTTAAAGAACAAGGATAAAAAGGTTTAACAAAAAAATGGGAAAAAAATAAAATAAATGTAATTGTCTTTCATGCATGTAGTTCTTTTTAGATGTTTAGCAATGATTGTATTTTTCTTTTCTCTTTAACTTTTTAAAAAAAATTGTTGCTACAGAGAGAAAAGAAATGTATAGCTACAACAAAACCGACATGGCAAAAAATAACCAAAAATGAATAAACACATTGTATGTCAATTATTTCAGTACTGTTTCGTGTGTCTGTGTTTTTTTTAATGAAATACACAAGTAAAAGCGTTCAAAGTTGTTTAATTGACTGACATAGTGGTTAATGATCGCAGATTAAATTTGATTTAGAGAACTGTAGCTTGTGACCAATTTCTACTGCCCTTTAAAGTAGACTAAAGGCTTTAATGTTGAGCAGTGTTTTCCAATGGGATGGTGACTGATAGCAGTGTTTAGAGAAGGAGGGAATGTATGCTGGAGTGAAGAGGAATAGTGTTTATATAAGGTGTGGGGTAAAAGCTGCTTAAGCACTCCTGCATTACTGTAGGTCAGCCGGTAATGATGTTGTCCAGCTGGCGACTTTTCCTTTAAACTGGTTTAGATGACGAGAAACACAAAAGTATTGGACCCTTGAATTTACGTTGAGGAAAGGGTCATAAGGCCCAGACTCACAAGTCAACATCTCTGGAGTTGTGCTTACAGAATGTCTCTTGCTTACTAAAACCACCGACAGACTGGAAGTGGATATTTTCATAACTAGAAAAGTCTTAGTGAATTGACATATTTTAATCCTTAGACCAGATAGAGGTTTAGGAAGTAAAGAGATAGTTGGCTAAGTAGCCATAGTCATGATAATTAGTAATTATTATGTTCATGTTATGTTGTTCCTAAACATTATTCCAAGGTAGGAATGTAAAGACAAAAACCTGACAAAAACTGATTTTTTTTTCGGTGCCTCAAATTTATTTGTTCTAGGCTGTGTCCAGACAATATATTATTATATGAATCTATTAATCTAAATTCCTTTACAAATTACATATACTTTGGTATAAAAAGGCTTTCAATAGCGTGCAATGTGCCAAAGGACAGTTTAACGGTGTGTTTGTTTGGTCGGTGCATGCTTTCAGCTCCCAACTGTTCATTGGCTGAAGAGCGACCCGGCTATGTTCTCCACCTTTGACCTAAACCACAAAACAGAAGGGGATAAAAAAGAAAAAAAAAACTGTTGTCATGTTAGCATTGCAATACTCAGAAAGTTGGCCACAGTCGGTGCATAGTTTGAGGTCCTTGAAATGAGTTGATTGTGTGTAAATGCTTTAGCGTGCTAAAAGAAAGGTTCATGTAACAAAGCGTGGTGTCGTGTAACCTTCACATGCACTGTTATTCTAATATTCTGCTCAGTCAGTATCTTGTGAATTGAGTTTCCTCCTTGTAATTGCATTACCCTCTTCTCTCTGTTAACACACAAAAAAAGAGCACTCGTCTATTTGAAGTCTTTCTCACATGTCCCTTTAGGGGTTGAGGTTGGATAAAAGTAAACAGTATTTGAGGGGTAAAGTTCGACCCAGGCGGGGCTGGGGGGGGTAGAGTACTAGACATGGAAAGATTAGATGAGAGAGAGAGACAGAGAGAGAGAAAGAGAGAGAGAGAGAGAGAGAGAGAGAGAGAGAGAGAGAGAGAGAGAGAGAGAGAGAGAGAGAGAGAGAGGTAGACAAAGAAATAAGGAGGAATATACTGTAGAGGCAGAGCAGTTTCTGTCAGGCCGTCATGGACACCTCTACAGTTGCAGCGATCCTGATTTCTCTGGTTTTCTCAGGTAATCCATTTGGCTTGGGGATGACCGCAAACGCCGGGCACATTTCAAGTTAATCACACGTTGATAACGTTGACTTATTGTGGAATAACTGGTATGACACATTGCCTGTATTGGTGTTGAGCTAAGCCTATTATTAAGATCGCACATGCTCATCATTTCTGCTGCGTATTTGATTCTTAACTAATTAAAAGTGTTTTCAGAGGAATAACTTTAAAGTTGTGCCACAATAATTTAATTTCAATCAAACAATCTCTTACTGTATTATTTATTACTTTTTTAATCCATTTTGCAAAATAAAAGTTGTACGTTTGAAAAGCGTTAAACAAACGAATAGTTAATATGCAACCAGCACCCCCTTCTCTTTTACGTGCTCATCTAAGCAAAACCGCCTAATCAATCCTGGTATTTGTCTACTTTATTTACTCTGTGGCGCTATTCGTTTGCGCATTCAGCATGGACCTGAGTAAAGGTTCGCTGCTTGATTTCAGTGTACATGGCTGCCCCGTTTGTTCCATCATGTTTCAAAAGCCCCCCCCCCCCCCCCCCCCCCCCCCCCCTCTCTCTCTCTCTCTCTGTCTCTCTCTCTGCAGTGGGCGCCCAAGCCCCGGTCCTGTCCATTGAGCCCCGGGTGGTGTCGGTGCGGCAGGGAGAGTCCATCAGCATCAGGTGCATCGTGGATGGAAGGGAGCATCCCTTCACACGGGAGTGGAAGAAGTCCCACAGCCTACCGTTAGCTGGTGGGTCATGGTTTGTGTCTTAAACGCTCCTTTAGTACACATGTCTGCCTGCCTTTGGTGGTATCATATGTGAATGGGTGAAGAGTGATTTATTGAGGGTTCTGTATGCTCTTCTTCTGTGCAGGGGTTGTAGCTAATTCAGTGATCTGTCCACTGACAATGGTCGCTAACAGGGACCACTGGTTTCTTCCACAAGCGGCGCTAAAGCTAGTGGTCCTGATCAGTTAGCGTATGGTCTTTGGAGTGGTTTTTATGGTCCTCGTCCACCTTCCCCCTTTTCTGGCCATGTTGGCAACGCTGTTAGCCAAATAAATGTCAGAGATCATAATCCTCTGTCTAGTAAATATACTATATTATCGATTATGCCTATATTTTTATTAATGCACTGTATATTGCAGTTTGTGCGTTATACCTAGATAGAAATCTATCTATCTGTCTGTCTGTCTGTCTGTCTATCTTGTCTGTCTGCCTGTCCATCCGTCTGTCTCAATGCATAGCATGTGAGGAGCTATTTTATTTAACCGTTTATAAATATGAGCCAATTCTGCTCTGCACCAGTTGCTCAGTTGTCCGTTGCGTGGCCCTTGTGGTCCAGACTAGTTGTTGTGTGGTCCTAATCCACAGCACACCTCCTTTGTCTTATCTCCCCTTCTATGGAGTTTAATTTCACTCTAAAGAATTATAAGTGTAGTCTGAATTTTTGTAACTGATTTTTTTATTTTTATTTAATCACTCTCAAATTAACTACAACTACAAATACGTTTTTTCTTTAAACATTAAATAAATTCGGACTACACTTTCAATGCTTTAGAGTGAAATTAAACTAGGAGGGGAGATAAGACAGAGGAGGTGTGCGGTGGAGTAGCACTACGCGACAGACCATTTAACAAGTGGTCCAAACCACAAGGACCGAGTGACGGACCACTGAATAACTGGTCCAGACCGACAAGTATAACCGCACAACCTGCAATATAAAGTGTAACAACTTAAAATATAGGTATAATCGATAATAGAGTATATTTAATAGACAAATGATTATGATCTTTGAACTTAATTCAGCTAACAGCGTTTCCAGCACTGCCACAGAAGGGAGAAGGTGGATTAGGACCATAAAGACCACTCCACAGACCACTCGCTAACTGGTCCGGATTACTAGCTTTAGCACCCCGGAATGGTAAAACCAGTGGTGCCTGTTAGCAACCATGGTCAACGGACAGACCACTGAATTGGCTACAACCCCCTCTCCTTCTTCCTCCAGATAATGTGAAGGTGAGTCCAGATGGTTCTGTTCTGACTATCGCTGATGCCCAGCCCGATAACCAGGGCCAGTACCGCTGTGTGGTGTTTAACTACGCTGGTCGCACCTCTGGAACAGCTGTGCTGAACGTCAGATGTGAGCTGGACTCAACCCCTCTGGGCTTCATATACTTGCACGTGTGATTTTTCAGTTTAAACTGAACTGCTTCTGTGTGTGTGTGTGTGTGTGTGCGTCCGTCCTTCAGATCCTCCGACAGTGACACTGACTCCGGCTGGGCCCCTGCGGGTCAGGGTGGGTGAACCTGTATCTATCGAATGCCGTGGCACAGGCCGGCCGCGGCCAACCCTCAAGTGGAAACGCCAGGGCTCCACCCTGGATCTTGTTACCAAGGCAACGGAGGATGTGAACACCATAGAGGTAATTGGCGCTCACACACACACACACACACACACACACACACACACACACACACACAAACACATCATCCTCTTGATCACTAGAAGGACTACAATGATGGTGTCATCGAGGCCCCCTCCTCTTCCTCCAGTGGGCTGTGGTGCGGCCCGAGGACTCGGGCGTGTACGCGTGCCAGGCGCAGAACAACGAGGGAATGACGGAGGTCAAAGTGGAGATGACGGTCCAGGGAGGCCAGGGTGCTCCATTGGCCTCGGTGGCAGTAAAGGAAATCACAGCGGTGCAGGGACACACAGTCACCATGGAGTGTCACGCCAGTGGTAAGATACGTGTGTGTGTGTGTGTGTGTTTGGGACAGAGAGGAAAGAATAACCATTATTTCTGTCACACCTCCTTCTCAACAGTGCTAAACTCCAAAATGTTATAGTTTTGTTTTTTGTGTGTGTTTTCTTTCTTTGTGTTTTTTTTCGTCTTTCATCCAGGGACTCCTAAACCGGTCATCACCTGGTCCAAGCTCAGGGCACCGTTGCCGTGGAAACACACTGTTTCCGGCAGCGTTCTGACGGTGACGGATGTGGGGCGCCAGGACTCGGGACAGTACATCTGCAACGCCACCAACACCCATGGCTACAGTGAGGCGTACGTTCAGATGGAGGTCGAGTGTGAGTTGTCCTCCTACTATTACTCCATGCTCCAAATCTTGTGTTAGTGGCGAGAGAGAGAGAGTGGGACTTCGGAGGGGGCGTAGCCGTTTCAGTTACACGGGTTTTGGGGCGAGAGGCGAAAGAGAGGGAGTTGGACTTCCGATAGAGGGGTATTTGTCTCCGTTCCATATTTCAAATACTACTTTTTCACCAAAATACTCCATATCTATTTGGAGTTTTGTTGTTGTTCACTGAAGAAAAGGGGGCATGGACGAGGTCGCCTCCCTTTCGCCCTCCCTCTCTCGCTTGCACACGGACACCTGGGTGGGCACGCGAAGACTGCATGGACAGTGAATGCGCCGTCCAATCAGTGATCGGCAGAGCGGCATCCTTTGCTGCTGTTATCCTGGCGCTGCTAGTTAGCGACAATGTTTTTATTTCTCCTGGGGACTTGACGCCTTGAGTGCGTATTCACAACCACTCGTTCCATCAGTTCATAACCTTTGATCATAATAAAGCACATCAAACTCAGCATCCTGATTTAGTTCTTGCCGGACATCCTACAGCAGACTGCCTATCCATTCCACCCTAGATTCGTTTTTACATTCACCATGTTGTTATTCCTTTCGCTCCGGGGACTGTTAACGGACATCCACAGCTCGTAGGAAGTAAGAGACCTGAAACTGCGTTGCGGTAGATCGGGATGACGCCCCAATTCATGAACTACTCTTAGCCTAATGTCAACACAGGCATGCCTGAATGCCATTCTACCTCCATCTTGTTTTTTCCCCGCCGTAGCCCCTCCGTATGCCACCTGCCTGCCCGACCAGGTACGGGTGCGTGCGGGGGACTCCCTGCGGCTCCAGTGCCTTGCCCACGGGTCTCCGCCGTTGAGCTTCCAGTGGCGTAGGGCGGGCAGGGCGTCCCTGGCTCCCAGCGCAGAGACCACCAGTGACGGCCGACTTCTGATAGCGCAGGTGAAGGTGACGGACAGCGGGACATACAAGTGCGTGGCCAGCAATCACATTGGGTCCAGTGAGGCGCTGGCTAAGGTCACCGTCAAAAGTGAGTTGAGAGTTGGAACAGAAACAACCGGTTGATCGTCTCCTCTGCTGTGTGTGGTTTTAAAGTCATTAAAACAAATCCTTCTCTACTCTCTACTCTCTGTCTCTCTGTCTCTCTGTCTCTCTGTCTCTCTCTGTCTCTCTCTGTATCTCTCTCTCTCTCTCTCTCTCTCTCTCTGTCTCTCTCCCCTGTCTGTCTGTCTGTCTGTAGATTAAGGACCACTTGCGCCACAACCACGTGCTCGAAGGCTGAAGCTTCCTACACTATCCCATCACCACAAACGTTAACCCAATATAACTTTGGGCAAATATGGCCAGTAGATAACTAGACAACAAACTACCGCAAACTCGTCAGTGCCATACTGGGACTACATCATTGCTTATGATACACATCATTAATCATTATTTTGTATATTTGGACAGTTTAATTGCATCTTTCACCATCCTGTGACTCACAATGCTGCAACATAACATTTGACGAGGGGATGATATATGGTACAACAAGCGTACTTATCACTGACATGTCCCACTCACAGTCTGCTGGATTTACAAACCGACCTGTAAAAATAAAAGTGATACAGTGAACAACGAAACAATTGAACTTGGTTTTTATGTTGACGAAGTGTTGCGAATTTTGTCCATTTAACAATAACCGGAAAGGATAATGGATTATCCGGAGTGGATTCAATGATGATTTTTATTGGGTACTGGCACATGTTAACCTAAATATACCCATACAACACTATACTGTATACCCAATACAACCCTATACTGAACCTCATATAAGACTATAATATACCCCATACAACAATTATATATACCCCATACATCCCTATAATATTACTCATTCTTAGTCACCAAGGCCTTGACCTGGTTTGACCCATAATTTGACTTCTTCTCTTCTTCCTCTCGTTTAAAAGTACTTTTCTTCTCTTGATCCTCCCGGAGAGAGAGGATCCCCCCCGCTCTTCTCAGAGCCTCGTCACGGGCCAGAGGGATCAGGGGGAGACACAATGAGTCCACCAATGACTGTAGTAAAAAGCAGGACATTCTCATAGAGGTTCAGTCCCTACACTGTGTTTGGTGTGTGTGTGTTTGTTTCTCTTGTTGACCTGCTCTTGAATAATAAAAAAATATTATATTTATAATTTCTCTCTCTCTGTATTTTTCTCTCTCTTTCTCTCCCTCTTTCTCTCTCTCTCTCTCTCTCTCTCTCTCTCTCTCTCTCTCTCTCTCTCTCTCTCTCTCTCTCTCTCTCTCTCTCTCTCACATACAAACACCAAACACCCCCCCCACACACACACATTATCTTCCTTGTTTTTTTACAGACATTCTTGCGTTGGACCTTTAGTCTGATGAACTAAACGAAGGTTTACCATCGTTACTTTCACAAGCATCACATGAAGAGAGACTCCTACAGACCGCCCACAGACTGTAGAAGCAGTTGGGCATGGAGCCAGGTACTAGGCCCACCAGGAAGGAACTTGCTAGGTGAGAGCTTTTCCGTCAGTGATGGAAGGTGGAAGGGAGGGGCCCCTCATGTTTGCTGCCAGGGTTTCCGCCAATGGAATTCTGATCAACTGTCATGCAGAGGTCCCGGATAGACAGTCTGCTGGGTTTAGCAATGAGCTAAAGTCGAGTCAACATATCAATCACAACATAGAGGAACTAATCTGATTCTTTCCGAGAAATGGTATTGGTATTTCTATGTAGCACAACAGGAAGTTATGACATGCCTTACTGACCAAAATCATGAAATTCGGGCAGATATTGTGATCAGAGAAGTCACAGTAGCGTTAGGATGGTGTAGTGTGGCTACAATGTTTGACTCCAAGCTAAATGGTTCAGGGTTCCTTCACCAATTTTCGCAACCAACCCTTGAGCAAAATTCCTAACCCCTACCTGCTCCATCATGATTTGTATCTGAATTCTGAAACTGAATGTTGCTTTGGACTAAAGAGTATAAAAAAAAAAACTGAAATAAGTTATGACAAAAGAAAATTAGGCCTTTGTTCACTTACTGTTAAATAAAGAAATAATGTTTAAAGAAATTCAACTTTGGTTCTCAGCAGAGGAATTTACCCTAATTCACTGATTCACAATCAGTGTTACCATGGCAGGGTGCGAAAAAATGGCATGCAAGAGGTAGAGCATAAAAAGAGAGACACAAAAAATAAAGATATTGGTGGACATTAATGATTGAAATCTCTTTATTCATCAACAGAATATCTTCAATAGTTGCCTTGATTGGTGGAAGGTAACTGCCCAGAATTCCACAGTTGTTGAAAGGCCTATGAGATCCTCTTTTCTAAAGCTCAGTTTCTAGTGTGTGTGTGTGTGTGTGTGTGTGTGTGTGTGTGTGTGTGTGTGTGTGTGTGTGTGTGTGTGTGTGTGTGTGTGTGTGTGTGTGTGTGTGTGTGTGTGTGTGTGTGTTGGCTGGGGAGTCTGAGTGTCAGGGTTAAATAAGTGACTTCAACAGTATGATTATGGTTCATTTAATCTCCAGGGTTTCCATAAGGAATGTTCCACATCGCTTTACGTGTGTATATGCATGCATGTGTGTGTTTGTGTGTGTGTGTGTGTGTGTGTGTGTGTGTGTGTGCCTGTGGGTGTATGTTTGTGTTTCTATGAAAATAGCGACTGCAGCTGGAAATGTAAGAATGCTGTCTCTTTCAAGCATTATTCATCAATGCATTTTGTTAATATACTAATGATCTCCTATTGGAATGGAATTGTGTCCAATCATGGTCTTTCCTTGTTTGCTTGTTTGTTTTGAATGCTTTTAAGATTTAGACAGCCCCTGTAGAGCCCAAACTGATTCTTAGTTGGTCTCCTCTATTACGTTTAAAAATCAGAATTATCAAAATTTGGAGAACTTGTATTTTTTATCACACATCAGATTAAACCTAATTTGTAGCGGATAGCAGATATGTATTACCGTTGTACTGCAAGGACTGGAAATCCATAACCTGGTTTCATTGGCAAAACAATTAAATAATTGTTTAAAATAGTTACTTAAGTTTATTTATGTAAAAGAACTTGTCAGGGGATGTGTGACTCAGAGTGTTTGACCTCTGACCTTACTCTAGAGGAGAACACTTCACTAGGGATCAGTAATTATTTATTGTTAGCGTTTGTCGTCATTCATTGGTATCTTATCTAAAGAAGTACACATGTGAGAAGTAGCGTCCTTAATACCATAGGTGAGTAATGAGCATAGTTTGCTTTTGTTTGTTTATTGAAAAAAATGTCCACTTCGCTTTTTCACTTATGTTGCAGAAGTTATTGAAGAGATGTGTTGTCTCTGCTGTTTCCTGTCTGTCTGGTTTTTGCTATCGCTCTATCTCTGTACATCTCATTTCCATCTCTCCATCTCTCTGTTTACTTCTCTGTCTTTTGGTTTCTCCTTATCTATCTCTCCATGTCTCCTCCTCTGTCTCTTTATAGCTACTCTGTCCCTCATTGTCTCCTTCTCTGTTTCTGTGTATGTCTCTGTCTCTCTTTCTGTCTGTCTGTCTCCATCTCTGTCGCCTTCTCTGTCTCTCTTATGTCTCCTTTTTTTACTCTGTCTCCTTATCTGTATCTATATGTCTCCTTCTCTATCTGTCTGTCTTCCTCCTCTGTTTTTGTCTCCTTCTTTGGCTCTCTGTCTCCTTCTCTGTCTCCTTATGTCTACTTCTCTGTTTCTGTATGTCTCCTCTCTGTCTCGCTATGTCTCCTTTCTATCTCTCTATGTCTCCTTCTCTGTCTCCTTTTACATCTCCTTCTCTGTCTCACTATGTCTCCTTCTCTGACTCTTTTTCTCCTTTTCTATCACTCTATTTCTCCTTCTCTGACTCTTTATGTCTTATTCTCTGTCTCTGTATGGCTCCTTCTCTGTCTCTCTATGTCTCCTTCTCTGTCTCTGTATGCCTGTAAGAGAATGTTGACAATAACATGTCACATAAATAGCAAAGCTATTGACAGATGGAGAGGGTTGGAAAACGTCTGTCATGAGAAGACAAGAACAACGATTTAAGCTGTTCACATCAATATGTATGACAGCAACAAAGAAAGCTATTCTCTGGCTCTGGGTTTGTCCATGAGTAAGGATGCGATGAGCTAGGTAGCACCAAGCATTACTGAAATACTTTTTACTGTAATATTGTGTGAAAATACATAATTAGTGATTCACTCACAGGCAACTCCCATGTCAATCACCATAACCACAACAGCACATGTGCAAACAGTGGACTATCTCCCCTCGCACCACATAAACTACAGCTCAGCGCAAGGACATTTACCTCTATAGACATTTACCTATAGATACGTCCCGTCAGTTTATTTTGTATTCAAGCCGTGTAAGTGTCAAATGCGCTCAGAGCCTTGTGCAGCTGCTTTGTTCGTGTTTGTCTGTGATCAATTAGTATAGATAGGTCCTGGAAAAACATATAGACAGCACTTTGAGGCTTGTGACACATGATAATCCACTATTGGACTATTAACTGTGGTCAGAAGAGAAGAGAGGAGATAAAAAGGTGGGAAGGGAGCAGCCCAAGTAGACCGTGTTTAGAAAAGGAAAAAAGGAAAAAGTCAGGGAAAGAGAAAATATAGTATTGGCAATGTTTAAAAAGGAAGGAGAGCAATGGAGACAGAGAGAAAAGGCAGCAAGGGAAATGTTTAGTGGGGGCAAGGAATTAGAATCACCACCTTGTAAGGCGCAGCCGCCACCCTACAACACAGGTTCATACCCACTGATAACAGGCACAGTAGACATCAAATCACCCATACACAGGGATTGTTACAAAAAGATTAGGAAAGGGATACAGGAGTGGGATAAAAATACTAGTAGCGATGAGTGGGAAAGTGACGAGGAAAGTGATAATGATTATTCAGGCAGAGGAACCACAGAAAAGAGAAGGTTAAAAGGAAGGGTGAGGGGTAAAAAGTTCTAGGAAAGAGTAAGAGAAGAAACAGAGAGGAATGTGGTTAAGAGAGCGACAGCGCAGAGAGAAGTGGAGGGGGCCCAGCCCGGACGTAATAAATTAGGAAAGAGCCCCCTAGTATTAGAACAACAAGAAGAACTCAGGAGATCACAAAGGTAGAGGAGTGCGCCAAACAGTTATTCAGGAGTCTACCCTATCCTGGTAAAAGGCCATCAAGCTCAGTATATCCCATGGGGATCACAGGACATTGAGGGGGTAGTATCTTAACTCCCTAACATGAACGATGGAGCATCAAATTTGATCAGGATATTCGAGGAACATACAGTGGAAAGATATTATACAAAGTCCATCTGCCTCCACAAACCACTAATAAAAGATTAGGGCAGTTATTACCGTTACCGCTTGTCCACAGAAGTCCAAGGGTCAACCAGCACTGGGGACTCTTCAGAGTTCAGGGAAATTCCCACCTCACCAAACTGAGGACGAGGGACCCGCCCTAAAGTACCCTGAGGGAGCACTGTAGTCGATATACTGTCCAACAAACCTTATGTAGTCGTAGTACATTCAACAGGTTCCGATTAAAGGTTTAGAACAGTTTATGTGTTTAGAGCTAGCTTGTTGGGCCCAAATGTCCATCTGTGTGTTTTGTGTATCTTGAGTGTGCTAGACACTAGTTGAGGTGTGAGCACCCGTATTAGTGAACTGGGGTGATTAACATAGACACAGAGGTTAACTACTAAAATAATACCAAGAATAAAATACTTCCTGAGGGATTAAGAATGGACATTACATTAAAGGATGTAAAATTATTTATAGATAATAATTGAGAGACAAATACCCAAAAGAAAAAGAAATAAAGAAAAACAAAAACAAAAACAAATAAAATGTTTTATATTTGAAAGTGGGAGGTTAGACGTGGAGGTGGTGAAGAAACCAACGACCCCAAGAGGCATAGAGGCCCGGACGTAGTATTGGCATACGAGAATGAACAGTGAGGTCGGAGTGCCTCATAAAAGGACTTGGAAACAGAATACGTCAAAAGTGTTCCAGATTTGAACTAGGATCTCACAGTGGGTGAAAATAAAAGTGCCTGTTTAATGAGACAAGACAACAACCGGCTGATGTTTTTCCGTATAAAGATTATTTTGATCCTTGTGTATGTTTTAAAAATGTTATGTTTGCTGAAACGTATGTTATTAACAGAAAACATACTGTAGGCTATATGGTTTTATAATCAAGTATGTTGCAATAAGTGTGAATATGGGAGTAGGACATGTTTAAAGTTATTGCATATTTGAGGATCTCTTTTCTTGCTTCATGTAAAAAGAAAAGTTTGTGAGGCCTGAGTAGAAACGGGTTTAAATTCCTGATATCGGACAGGAAGCAAGTTTTTGGGATAACCAAATATAAATTCTGATCCTCCACCTAGTGGTACGGTAAAGTAACCCTTGATACATCTAAATTGTCAAGATTATAATACGCTTGGGCTAATTGATTTGTGGGACTTAGTAAGCCCCAAAGGGGGATATATGGGAGAAATTGACTGGGGTTTAAAGAAAATATAAGCAGCATCTTGCCTATGACTGAAACCAGTGTGGAAAAAAGCAGAGTCAACGAAGGCCTACATTCCGAGAACCCCTGTTACTTAGCTGAATCCAAGTTGGCCCCTAAAAAGCTGTAAACCTCTCTATACCTGGCTCACATCGTCCTGAGAGGAAGAGAAGGGGAGGGCTTTTTGACGGCCAGAAAGAAGAAAGGAGCCCCATGCATCCTTTCTCCGACTTTACTTATACCGACTTATATGTTAAGGTTAACTAGTTACTACAGTCTACTACAGTCAAAGTCAAACACTGTCTGCTTTATGAATGTAATCCACAATCACATACTGTTGTCAATTGTTTGAATGTCTGTGTAGAAGTGATTGTCATTGTGTTCATGCATGTCATATCTTTATGTTAACCCATATATGTGGTATAGGGATCGGTTGTCTTTGATTTTACACAGCTCATCTCATGAGCACATGTGGTTTATTATGTTTGTTTTAAATCAGTTTAATTAATAAGGTGATGAATGGATTTTAATCACAGGGTGTCTCACTGCTCTACATATGATATAACTATGGAGTTTGGGATGTCGATTCTTTGCACTATAAGTGCTTGGAGTGTTGTGATTGGTCAGTGCATGTAGGGGGAATTCACACATTTTGGGAATATAACCTGAAGCCTGATTCCAGGTCAGGATTTCTTTGCAAACCAACTTAGGTTTTGTTATTACTTATGTACAAGTGATAATAACGTCTTTATCTTTCAATCTTCGGCTTTCTCGACCTCTCTTAGTTTGTTAAAGTGTGGGTTTTTTATCCGCACCATAATAGAGTGAGAACTGCTATTCGATTACTTACTGGCAAAACTCAAGTAGCAGCTGTTTAGATTCAGCCACTCTATCCTCCTTCCTCCCCCTGTGTTCCACCCCCCCCTCTCTTTCCCTCCCCCCTTCTCTCTCTCTCTCCCTTGCCACTCACACGCTTTCTCTTTCTTCGCTGCTTTTACCACGAGATCGGCTCTGAATAGCCTGTTAAAACAACACTAGCAGCATAAAAACAAGAACTGTGGCAGAAAAGTACTATGTGTGAACGAGAAGTAAAACTAAATGGCCATACATACATGGATTGTGTGTGTGTGTGTGTGTGTGTGTGTGTGTGTGTGTGTGTGTGTGTGTGTGTGTGTGTGTGTGTGTGTGTGTGTGTGTGTGTGTGTGTGTGTGTGTGTGTGTGTGAGAGGGGGGAGGAAGGAAATTGAGCAAAGCAACAGTAGTGTCTAAATGCAAATACAGTGTACGAGCGAAAGTAGAAGAGAGGGGGAGAGAGAGAGAAAGTCAGTCAGTATAGAGAGCGATAGAGGTAGAGTGGGACAGGCAGAGAGAGAGGGGGGACTGAGAGAGAGAGAGAGAGAGAGAGAGAGAGAGAGAGAGAGAGAGAGAGAGAGAGAGTTGAAGAAGGAAAGAGGGGTGGGTACTTGAACACTGAGTGGGGTTGGCTGAGAATGAGTGAGTGTGTGACAGGGAAACTGTGGGAGACGGACTGGGAGGATTAAGTGTTGCACTTTAACACAATATCACCCTTTAAAGGAACTTTCTGAAGGAGATTCAAGCTTTCTTTCGACTTTCTCTGTGACCAGGCGATTGGACTTTACTGGTTTATCTGACTACGGATGCCCTCGAGACGTTGCAGGATTTCTGCTTGATCAACAGGCCTATTATATTCAGTACCAGACGGAATACAATACAACTACAGTTCATTCCCATCTATTTAGACGTTAAAATGTCGGGGAAAATCATCCTCCTTATACTGGGTGAGTCTAGTCATATGTTTGTGCGTGTGCGCGCGAGCGAGCGAGAGAGTGAAAAAGAACATTAGTAAATATGAGTGTATGAGCGTATGAGGAAGTGATAGAGGTTAATTCACGACCCGATTTAAATCGTTCTGCTGAACGTACCCAAAGAGAACCCTTTGCTTTGACAACGTGTAAGAGAAAGATATAGATTAT
Organism: Lota lota; assembly: GCA_026745465.1. NCBI lineage: Eukaryota > Metazoa > Chordata > Actinopteri > Gadiformes > Lotidae > Lota > Lota lota. The sequence continues at coordinate 2,752,588 of JACYXH010000572.1, forward strand.
ACATCCAATCACATTACTTAAAATAAATTATGTAATAGACGATTGGAGTTTCAAAAATCTACAGCTCCTACAATTTTGACAATAGGTTTTAGTATTCAACACTTCAATTAATCAAATGTTACAATATAATTACACAATACACTCTGTCTAGTTCACCTCTATGTACCTGCGGTCTGGTTGAGATAAGTACTGTTTTGAAATAAAGAACTCACACACAATCGCAATCGAACCTATCCCGGTCTCCTACAGAGAGGTAGCCATAGCGATCGAGAAAGCTAGAGACAGCTTAGGAGAGAGCAACACTGATGACCGACACTGCCAGACCTTATAGCTCTCAGCAAAGCACTGTAAAAGTCATGAATGTTTTGTCTGGTTGTCTGCAAACCCTACCCACCACCAACAAAAGTCCCCCTGTAGCCCATTGAGTTGGGATCACAGCCAATTTGACTCACAGTTAAAAACAGCGTCTGCTGCCCACTTACTCAGTGTACTGTTGACCTGGTATGGTGTGGCAGTGTGTGTGGATGGTGGCTGGTTTAAGCAGCCTCACCTGGCCTGAGTCAGACTGATTGGACTCTGGGGCTGGGTGAGGCTGCACACCTGTTGCACATTGAACCATTGAACCAACCAGCCACCACCACACACACACTCAGGGAGAGCTCTCCCTGAGTGGCTGGTGGCCAGGTGGCTGGTGGCCAGGTGAGGCTGCTTAAACCAGCCACCATCCACACACACTGCCACATATGGTATTCTATGTGAATACAGATAGTGGTATGAATGAGAGGGTTCAAGAATACGCTGTGATGGATTACAAACTGTGTTTATAATTCAAGTAGAAATCTGGAAGACATTGAGTAGGAACACAATCTGGTGACAAATGACAAATGAAATCAAGAAAGAGCTGATCTGTGGTTCTGTACTTCCTGCAGAGGGTTAAGATCAGCGGGGAAGTAGTGCATGGCTGTTTCTAGAGTAAATAACATCCTTCGCACATATTGTAGAAAAATGAGACACCAAATCAAATGCCCGACTGCCCTGAATATTGTTTATGTGGCTTGGGTCATGGCTGCCTGACTTATAGAATAGAAGCAGAATGTTTTGGAAATTAAATTTGTTTCTCTCTCTCTCTCTCTCTCTCTCTCTCTCCTCCACAGAGTTACTGTTTATGCTCAAGAGTGTCTCTTCCTCACATGAAGTGCGAGGGGATGGCAACGGTAACTTTGTTGTCATCTTCCTCTGTTGTTTTAAATGGGTAACAGAGGCGTTCGACTCCCAGCCGAAAGGTTCTGGGTTCGACCCCCAATGTCCCCAAGCCTACCTGAAGGCATCCTTTAGCAAGATACCTGCTCATTGATGTCATGATTCTGAAAAGTACCTCTAACTTAATGGCTCAATATGTGTGCACGGTGATAGGAGACAACGACTGTAAACCGACATGTGGAAACCACTCCACCTGCTTCAAGAGTCAGGAGCTCACCTTCTGCAATTGTCTGACTGGGTTCAAGGAACATAACAATAAGATTAACTTCACCTTAGGCGGACAGTGTGTGGGTACGTTCCTGTACACCTTTTTGTATGTGTGTTTGCGCACTGCCATCTTATGAGGACAAATTGTGACCAACGTGAGGACCCAGTGCTACAAGCCCAATTTGCCGGAGGTGTGTATGTGTGTTTGGTTATACTGCCGTCGTGTGTGGGCCAATAACCTTCCTCTATGTCTTTGTGTGTGGTCCCTTCTCATGGTGTGACAGACATCAACGAGTGCTGGAACAACAGTTGTGGTCCCAATGCCACCTGCATTAACACCATCGGAAGCTACAACTGTACCTGTCATTCTGGATATGAGAAGCAGAATGCTACGAGTGGCATGTGCATTGGTGAGACATTTGTTTGTGTGTTAGTTGATTATTTGTTTGTATACTGTAACTGTTTCTCAATCATTTCCAGTATAATGAGTCTTTCTCCCTGTGTTTCAACCTCTGCTCTCCCTACCAGACATTGACGAATGTAAGGATCGTGAAAAGCCAAATGAAGGCCTTTGTGGCATTAAAGGCACTTGTATAAATACCAATGGGAGCTTCTGGTGTCAGTGTCCATCCGGCTACACTGTCTATGGCAACGAAAGGACTCCGTGTTCGGGTGATTCACTTCCACAATTTTGTGTAAAGTAGCAGTTTGTACGGTTTACCATTAGCAGCCTCTTCTGTGTTGAGTTGCAGTTATAGCTATCAATAGCAACAGTTACTGTTGTCTGAGATTTTCCCACAGTGGGAGGGAAAAATTGGACCAGACTAAAGCTATTTATAATGGAAGATTTCCTGGATGGATTGACTCGTTTTATTCTTGAAAAATGTTCTAGTTCCAGTTATAATTTTTGGAGGAAATAGCTGCAGTAGAAAACGTTACAATAACTACGTTGACCACATGTTTGGTTTTGATTTCCAAACCGTTTTTGGTGAGTAAAAGTTGAGGCTAAGAGCATTGCTGGTATGTCTAGTGCAACAACATTTAGTGTTGCTAAACACATAGTTGTAACTATGTGTGCATAATATACTGTTCATGGAGTGTGTGTCTTGACCAATAGGTCAAATGGATATCAGATCCAGACAGCATACTTGGTTTGAAGTGTTTTGGTCAGTTTGTATGTTTTTGCAGATACAAGCTTCATGAACACAATTCAGAGAGCCGATCACTGATCACCAGCTATTCAGGAATATATATAAGACAGATTTTTGAATGTTTGAAGTGAATGTTTGAGGAGGTGTTTGTTCTGTCTCTTAGTCCCAGAACTTCCATCTGCTCACTGGTTTCTCCCTGGTTATTAGTTCTGCTCAACAAAGAAGCTGGCTTGATGAAATGGATTACTCAAAGATATATCCACACACACACGCACACATGTACAGAAACACACACACACACACACACACATTGATCTTGAATCTTGCGGTTGGAAAGTTACGTTTAGACTTCGGTTTAGAACTTTTTGAGTTTGTCTTTGCAGTTTTATAATTAAACTCGGTTAAAACAGTGTTGTGCGGTCATTTGTTTTTATTATATATACAGGACCTCACTCTCACATGATCACAGGCATGTGTTTAGGCCGGTATCATGTCCCGGATGTGCTGCTTTTAAACATATGTGTTTCCTTATCTGTTCTAGAGCTCAAATGTGACCAGTTCACGGGGCCCATTGCAGCGTCACCACAGGTGATAATGTGCTTGCTTGCATTATGAGGGTGCTTATAAGGCATTTGCATGCTAACAGAAGTGGTGCATAGCAAGTGTTGTATTGCCAACATGTTATTGCTGCATCACTTGCTGCAGTATTTTAGAAGTATTTTGGGCATCTCTCATTCTCTCCAGTCTCATGGAGGTCTGGCAGAAATCCTGTCCCAAATAAAGAGAAGCTGTTTAGCGCTGGCCCAACCGGACCTGTATGGGAACGAGACCAGTGGACCCACGGTGCTGCTCAATGTAAGAAACTGGAGAGAGGCAGTGCATGTGCACACACATACAAACACACACACACACACACACACACACACACACACACACACACACACACACACACACACACACACACACACACACACACACACACACACACACACACACACACACACACACACGTACGAAGACCTTTCGCACCCATGCACACACACACACAAAAACATGAACGCACATACACACGCACACATACACACAAACACAAACACACACACACACTCTCACACACAGGCAGCAGACCTGCACATATGCACACGCACATGCACAAACACACACACACATATACACACACACAGACAGACAGCGGTGCTGCTCTCATGAATCCCATTTCTTGCTGCGACATGGCAGAGCCTCTTTGACATTACAGAGGACTTCCTGTCCGACAATGAGATGGGCGACAGTGTGGCCGTGAGTGGCCTGCTCAGGGCCGTGGAGGACTCCATCAAATTCATTGGTCCCCAACTCCGTGATGACCAAACCAGCATAAACACAAGCCAGACAGGTGACCGCCTGCACACACACAACATATGTAACATCGCTTACAACCGCTAAGTCTCTTCCCCTTCAATCACGAGAGACTTGATGAAACTTGAAATGCGCAGAGCCCTCCCAGCGTGGATGTCCTTTTGCAACGAGTCATATTTGTTTGTGTGTAGAGACAAAGATTGTGATCTGGAAGAAGATAACTCCCCCGAGCGGGCTGGTACATCTGACAAACACCAACGCCAGCCTGGAGGCTGACTGGAGCACGGCCATTGGGAATGGAACCTACCCTGGTATAAAAAACGACCCTGCTCTCTCTCTGTTCTGTCTCTTTTCTCTCCTCCCCTCTTCTCCCTTCTTCTCTCCTCTTTTCAATCTTTCTTCTAACATACTGCTGTAGTTCTCATCAACAAGCCTCAACTCCTGCTTTGATTTGAGTTAATCCGCTATTTTTCTTCAATCTGTTTCCACAGGTTTCGCTCTCGCTGCTCTTGTGAGTTATAAGAACCTGGAGAACATGCTGAACCAGTCCTTTGAGCAGATAATCGTACCCGAAAAGAACGGTAGGAAGCCAAGCTGCCAGGTCTTCTCCAAGGTGGTGTCAGCGTTGGTCTCCAACCCTGACACACAGCACCTGGACCAGCCTGTTATTCTCACCCTACGACACCTGAAGGTAGGCACCAACCAAGCCATCTCCTCAAATGCATGTTTTTATTTAAAAGCCGGTTTTGAAACGATCAGAGGCTAATTAAAGTGTGTGTGTGTGTGTGTGTGTGTGTGTGTGTGTGTGTGTGTGTGTGTGTGTGTGTGTGTGTGTGTGTGTGTGTGTGTGTGTGTGTCATCGTCAGGAGCTGGAGGAGTCCACTGAGGTGAGCTACACCTGTGCCTACTGGAAGGCTGCGGTTGGCGGGCTGCAGGAGAAGGAGGGCGGGGCCTGGTCCACTACCGGCTGCACCCAGGTCTCCTCCAATGCCTCCTACACGGTGTGCAGCTGTACGCATCTCAGCAGCTTCGCCGTGCTCATGGCCCTCTACCCCGTCAATGTGAGGAAACCGGACCGATCAATCACAATCACACACACACACACACGTGCACATGCACACACACACACACACACACACACACACACACACACACACACACACACACACACACACACACACACACACACACACACACACACACACACACACAATGTAAACAATTTCTAATCTAATCTAATCTAGTTTACTCTAGTCTAGTTTAATCTAATATAATCGAGTCTAGTCTATGGTCTAGTCTAGTTTTGTCTAAACTAATCTAATCTAATCTAGGGTTATCTAATCTGAGCTAATCTGATTTGATCTAATCTACTCCCCTTTTAGCACACCTTTGGCCTCATGCTGCTGACCAAGTTGTGCCTGGTCATCTCCCTGCTGTGTCTGGCGTTGTGCATCCTCACCTTCAAGTTCTGCCGCTCCATCAAGGGCACACGCACCACCATCCACCTCCACCTTTGCATCTGCCTCTTCGTGGCCGACCTCGTCTTCCTCGCAGGCATCTCAATGACCCAACCCCAGGTCTGCACCATTAATGTGAAAATAATTGATAGATAGATAATAATTGACTGTCCTCAACCAGGAAGTTTATGTTTCATGTTTCAACACAGTACACGCACAACATGTAACCACCTACAGTAAGACACTGAGTACATACTGTATATGTTTATACTTTCCTCTAACCTGTTGCTTTAACCCCAGGGTGGCTGTCGGTTGGTGGCAGCCCTGCTCCACCTCTTCTTCCTGGGGGCGTTCAGCTGGATGCTGTTGGAGGGCGTGCAACTGTACCGCATGGTGGTGCTGGTATTCAACACCACCATCCGACCGCTCTACCTGTACACCGTGGGCTACGGGGTGCCCCTCGTCATAGTCATCATCTCAGCCATCAGCAGACCCACAGGATATGGCACTGACCAATAGTGCGTAAGGGTTTGTGTGCTTGTGTTTGTGCTTGTGTGTGTGTTTGTGTGTTTGTGTGTGTCTGTGAGTTTATCTGTGTGTGTTTTTGTGTATGTTCATGCATGTGTGGGTGGGTGTGTTTGTGCGTGTGTGTGTGTGTTTATCTGTGTGTGTGTGTGTCTGTGACTTTATCTGTGTGTGTTTTTGTGTAAGTTCCTGCATGTGGGTTTGTGTGTGTGTGAATGTGTGTGTGGTATGTGTGTGTTGTTTATCTGTGTGTATGGTGTTGTTTATCTGTGTGTGTCTGTGTGTGTGTCTGTGTTCACCATTGACAGTAAGTGACCATCTAAGCAAGACAAATTAGAGAAGCTGCATGCTTTCCGTCTGAGGAAGGGAATGTTCCCATGCACTCTTGCGTATCTTTGTAAACATACCCGTGCATGTGTGTGTGTGTAATATCCTACTTCTTAGGCAAGTCCATGATGCCATATTGTGTGTGTGTGTGTGTGTGTGTGTGTGTGTGTGTGTGTGTGTGTGTGTGTGTGTGTGTGTGTGTGTGTGTGTGTGTGTTTGTGTCCCTACCATAGCTGCTGGCTGACGGTGGAGCAGGGCCTCATCTGGAGCTTCTTCGGCCCCGTGTTTGTCGTCATTGGCCTCAATGTCTTCTTCTTCAGCGTCACCGTCTGGAAGCTGGCCCAGAAGTTCTCCAGCCTCAACCCTGACCTCACCCACCTGCACAAAATCCGGTCAGCCTCCACATGGATTCATTTATCTATCTGTGTGTGTGTGTGTGTGTGTGTGTGTGTGTGTGTGTGTGTGTGTGTGTGTGTGTGTGTGTGTGTGTGTGTGTGTGTGTGTGTGTGTGTGTGTGTGTGTGTGTGTGTTTGTGCCTGCCTGTATGTGTATACATTGTGTGTAAGAACACTGCTCTTTGTTTCTCATGGTCTTCTACAATGTGCTGAGTGCATTGTGTTTCCCCATCCTGTGTTATTTGTTAGTCCGCTGATATACATACTGTCATAAACACAACCCTCTACCAGATAGACAGACTAAAGGGATTATACTGAGAGAGGGAATGAGCCAGGGAGAGAGATCAAAAGGGAAACAGCTGGGAGGAGCGTGAGAGAGAGAAAGAGAGAGAGAGAGATAACTTGAGCGAGCTTGAGATAGAAATAAAGCTGGAGAGAGAGAGAGGCAGATATGGGGGCGAGGTAAAGAAAAAAAAAGAGTATTAAGAGTTAAAAGGCTAGTGAGCCTGGAGAGAGCAAACTTCCTGATGGTTGTCCCACAGGGCTGTGCTGGATGGAAAGAATGTAAGTTAACGAAATATAGAGGTTTTACATTGCCCTACTTCTGTAATTCACAGAAAATGCGGTTTCTCTATTTCCATCACACCGCCTCCCTCTCCCCCTCCCTTTCAATAGACAATGAACTAGTTACAAAAGTCTAAGTCACACCACACCTCTTACTCTTATTTGGCTCATTAAGAGTATCATTACAATCATTGACTCATTACAATTCTCATGTTTTATTACTAGTTTAATCATCTACAGGGTCCTTATTCTCTCTCTCTCTCTCTCTCTCTCTCTCTCTCTCTCTCTCTCTCTCTCTCCTAACCCTTACAATGTCTTCCTTTGTTTTCTCTCTGTCTCTGTCTCTGTCTCTGTCTCTGTCTCTCTCTGTCTCTGTCTGTCTCTCTCTCTCTCTCTCTCTCTCTCTCTCTCTCTCTCTCTCTCTCTCTCTCTCTCTCTCTCTCTCTCTCTGTCAACAGAGCTTTTACAGTCACGGCTATAGCTCAGCTGTGTGTGCTGGGCCTGATGTGGCTCTCTGGGGTCTTCCTGTTTAATGAAGGGGCCTTGGTGGCTGCATACACATTCACTATCCTCAACAGCCTACAGGGGGCGCTGATCTTCCTCCTGAACTGTCTGCTGTCAAAGCAGGTAGGACAAGTCGTGTGTGTGTGTGTGTGTGTGTGTGTGTGTGTGTGTGTGTGTGTGTGTGTGTGTGTGTGTGTGTGTGTGTGTGTGTGTGTGTGTGTGTGGGGGGGGGGGGGGGGGGGGGTTCTGTGTGATGTACGATTTGTTGTATCAATGGCATCTGTTTATGATGTTCTGCTGCCCCCTATAGGTGAGAGACGAGTATGCCAAATTATTGTCCTGTGTCTGTCCACAAACCAAGAAGAAGTACTCGGACTTCAGCAGTACAAACCGATCCAGTCAGTCGCAGGTCAGAATGACTTCACTACCAAGTCCATGGGCTGTTCAACATAAGTCCCTGTTCCGACATGCACATGCTTCTTCAATAACCCTCTCTTTATTAGACTTTGTCTCTCAGGAGAAAGAAAGATACACAACAAAAATAATAACCCTCTCTTTCTCTGTGTTATGAACCCCCTAGGCGTCCCGGAGCGGTCAACCCACAAGCGAATCAAATGCATGAAGATTCCTCATACTCACGGCTCCTCTCCCTGCTCTCGTCTCTGGTTTGGTCTGTGAAGTCGTTATGCCAAAGAACGGAGCAAACAAATGTGTTTAATTCAGGGACAATAAAAATACAAGTGGTACTATTGGTTTAACCAGAACCTAACATGGGCATTTCATATGCTGTCAGGTTTACGTACAATACAAATGTATTGTTTATTGTTTTTATTGTTTATTGTTTATTATTTATTTTAGGAATAGTAGCCAATAGACCAAAGCTCTGGGTGAGATTCAGAACAGATGTATGCCCACTATAGGTTATGTCAGTGATTTCTATGATGATGAGTGCAAAGTGGACTTTTGTTTGATGATAGATGGCCTATTATTCAACCCCTTTTTACAGCCTTTGTGTAAGTTGATGTAATGAAGTTCAGTAATTTATAGTAAGTATACATTACGTGTAAAACTTTAAATGTAGGATCTTCGTCATGTCATTTTGATGTCATTACTTTGGTGAACAAACAGCTACATGTATCTGAAATCTGGAAGAAAGTCCACGTTCAGGTGCTCTGCATAGGTGAAGCCAATATAGAGTCACAATCAACATTTATATTCACTCTGACCATCTAAGCTGATCATTTATGAAACAATTGACCAATGATGTTTTGAGTAAAATAAACATAAGCCTCAAATACGGTTGTCTTCACACATTGCTAATACAATTGCACTTTTGTTATTTTGATTTAAAAAAATCAGTGTTTTGACAACAAACAAAATTTATTTGAATGTAGTTATGCAATCTCTATTCTATTTTTCTACTTGTGGCTGTTAGGCCTATTAGGCATATAAAGTGATTGTTTGTTTGCTTTACTTTGCTTTTGAGTTAAATAAAGCATATTTTCACCTTTTTCACACATTGAATTCCATGGAATTGAGTCATGTATTGTTTTAACGATCCAATCCGATGTGTTTGTTAAGCCTATAATAGGCCTACTGGTTTCATATCGGCCTTATATTATAATGTTTGTATTTGACCCAAAGTTCAAAAATAGTAACAACAGAAAAATGAAGGCTATGTATAAGGTAAACATATTAATAGCAATAGCTAATTAATTGATGTTACAGGCTAGGTGGAACCGCTCTCTTGTTTATTGACACACCTCCTGCTCTCAGGGCAATACAATGTGCTATTTGGCCCTCACACACTCTGAACACCTCCCCTCCGACAGCATTTTGCCCGGACCTGCACTCGATGAACTACTTCTTCTTTTTACAGAGGAATTCATTTTGGCTCTGTGCAACAAACACAGTGCTTGACTGGAACCGGTACGTTTTATACTAAGCTTGTGTATTGTTTTTCAAACAGCATTTGTGTTTTGATGAATAGGCCTATCCTACAAAAGGAGAGGATGTCTTTAAGGTGTCCTTACAAGAGTCTGTTTCAATTCCCTCTTATATTGTAGACAGAACAGGAGGTGGCAAACTCTAATGGTAGTTCTATATTTACCAGTAGAAAAAGTAGTTGTAATGGGCCTTAGGTGTAGTATAATTAGCAGTAGTAATTAATAGTATCAGTAATATTAAATATGTATATATATATACTATATATATATAATTTTTTTACATTGACATATTGAACTTTGTATCCTCAATGTCTTGCTTCAGATGGCTAATGGGGTGCTGAGATATCTCTTAGTGTGCGTGTGTTCCTTGGGGTTCACATGGCTATGTTCACTTCCCTGGGCATGGGGGCTGCTATCTGGGCTGGCTCTTCACATTGCCTGGGGCCGGCCTTGGAGGTTCCTCTATGTTGCTTGGCAGACCATCAAGAGAGATCTTTTGTGAGTGTAGTGAACATACACGTGTTTGTGTTTTGTTTGTTTGTGAGTCGTCAAAAACTCTTTAATGTTTAATGTTCTGCAGCACCTGCTTGAACACTGTGTAATTTATTTGTAGATTATATCGTATACCTAGTTTACGCTATTTCTTTATGTTTTTGTATACTTTGTGACATGTCTTTGGTTGACCAGCATGCGTCTTATTTTCTTAATTTGCCTTTTTTTTGGTTGTTGGTTGTGTTCACCATTATTCACACCACTTTATTTATAAGATTCCCTGTTATTGTCAGGTGCTTCTGTAATTATAGTAGCGATTATAGTATGACATCTCATGCATTTAGTTTCCCTGAGCTTCTCTACCCAACGTCCTTGTCATCCATTGCTTCGTCCTTGGTTCACCTGAAGGTGCCTTGCTGCCATACTGCGGGTGAAGTCCTCCCTTTACTGGCACCAACGCAACCACAGCTCCATCCCCTCTCTCTTCTCACGAGTGGTGGCACTGCAGCCACACAAGCCTGCCCTGATCAACGAAGCCACGGGAGAGGTCAGGGGTCACCCAGTGACACTGAGACACCATAACACCATGCATGCATACACACAGTTGACACACAGATCGGTATTAAACCTACTACGCTCAGAACGGAAGGTCCATGTAAACTCACCTTCATGTGTTTGCATGACCGTCAAAGTCAATGTGAGTGAAGCGGGAACTCTTAAAGGACAATACCGGTCTTGGTGCTCAAACCATGGTAACCATCTCTACTGGATTCACTGAAACATCTGTTACCAATATCATTTGTGAAAATGGCTTTGCTATGCCGATTCTGCTGAAGAGCATTTTGCATCAGTACGGAGTTTGTGGACAACATGGCAGTGAAGAGTATTTTCTGGAGGGGACATCAATAATAACACCGAAGTATATCAAATGATCTGCTGTAACAATCGGTTCAGACCACTGGGCAGGATACACAGGGGGGACGTAAACAATATTTTCAACTACATTATTTATTTAGAAATAATTTATATTTGGGGGGACAACTTCATGTTTTTCAGAAGTTGGAGGGGACTCGCCGTCACCCCCCGGGATATGTGCTCATGGGCACAACAGAGTGTTTTTGACAAATTATATTGGTAACAGATGTTTTAGTGAAGCCAGAAGACACAGTGACAAGGGTTTGATCACCCAGACCGGTATTGTCCTTTAGGAATACCGTCCAATAGGTGGAATTCTCTGTCATCCAAAGGTCTGGAGCTTTAAGGATCTGCAGGAGAGGTGTCATGCCGTGGCCCACTGGGCCTTGAAGCAGGGCTGGGTAGAAGGGGACGTTGTGGCCTTGTACCTGCAAAGCTGCCCGCTGCTGGTGTCTCTGTGGCTGGGTCTGGCCATGGTCGGCGTGGAGGCCGCCCTCATTAACCACAACCTGCGGCAGTCCTCGCTGCTGCACTGTGTGGGCGTGTCCCGGGCCCGGGCCATGGTGTATGGGGCAGAGCTCACGCGCGGTAAGAGTAGAGGATGTGTGGTGGGGCCCGGAATATCCTGCTTACCTCGAGCAGGAGAATAGGGCTTTGTGTCAGATGTCATGGAGGAGCATTGCATTTACATTTACATGTAGGGCATTTAGCAGACGCGTTTATCCAAAGCGACTTACAATAAGCGCATTTGTCAGAAGCAGGCATAGAGGTAAGGGCATCTTACTCAAGAAACCCTGTGAGTAGGTTGTGGACATTGGGGATGGAACCCAGTACCTTGTAATTACTGGGAGTCTATAGCCACTACATTGTGGCACTATCCAGGTGTATATTGTGTAGTTGCAGACATTTGATTGGTGATCCATTTCCCCCTAGCTGTGTTGGACGTGAAAGCTTCCTTGGAGCCCTCCATGGTGCTGTTCTGCATGGGGTCGCAGGAGGATGAGGAGGCCAGGTCCAGTTTAGCGGCAGATCACCTGGATCCCATGCTGGCCTGCTCACCTACAGCTTCACCCCCATATACACTCTGCAAGGGCTTCAATGGTAGGACCCTTAAGAGGACTGTGTGCATGTTTACAATACGCACAGACACAGAAACAGATACAGACACATAGACACACATAGACACACACACATAGACACACACACACACACACACACACACATAGACACACACACACATACGTGCACATGCATAGCATACCAAGCTGTCAGTAAAGCCAACTTGTTTGTTTTTCTTCTGTTTTAAATTACAAAATGATAAGACATGTCTTTACCTGTTAGGAGTAATTTCATTATCTGATAGATCCCTGCTTTATATGTCCATGTTTGTATGTGTCTGTTTCAAATCAAGCCACAGTAAAACACTCATACATACATACATCAAACATACACATTTCTTTCTTTGTTGTATTTCCTTTCTTTCTTTCTTTGGATTGTGTTTGCCGTCATGTGCATATGTGTGTTTGATTTATCACCGTCTGCATTCCTGAAGCGACATTCTTCAAGCTAATGCTTGTACAACCCCCCCCCCCCCCCCACCCCCACCCCTGCATGCCGACTATGGAGTATTACTCATAATTGCGTGGCTGGTCATGTTGATTTGTGTTTCCCAACCTCCCCCTGCTTCTCTCCACACAGATAGGTTGTTTTTGATATACACCTCAGGCACCACAGGGATGCCGAAGGCGGCTATAGTGGTACACAGTCGGTGAGCTGATCATTAACAATCATTATTATAATTAATACCTTCCTTGGCTGTGAGCAAACGATATGCCACTACAACAAGTCCCATAATTGAGAGATGTTTCTGTTTGTCAGATATTACCGTATCGCTGCTTTTGGTTTCCACTCCTTTGGCCTGAGAGGTGATGATGTCATCTATAACTGCCTCCCCCTATACCACTCCGCAGGTAGGCATGCAGCTCTCTCCCATTTTAACTCAACCAAGCAGTCCTCTGTCTCGTCTTGTCTCAACTATGCTATATTGAACCTGGCAACCCATCACTTCTAAGGCATCAAATGCATGTGTGTGTGTGTGTGTGTGTGTGTGTGCGTGTGTGTATGTGTGTTTTCAGGTAGCGTCATGGGAGTAGGACAGTGTTTGTTATTCGGACTGACCGTTGTCATCAAGAGAAAGTTTTCTGCCAGTTGTTTCTGGGACGACTGTGTCACATATAAATGCACTGTGAGTAAAAAACAAGCTGGCGTCCACACCGATCCATCCACTTTATCCTACGCTATTGAAAATGTGTCTACCATGGTTGGTTTAGTTAGGTATTCACAGTGTGTCTGTGGACACCTATTGGGCTCTGTACAGTTAAACGATCAGCCCCGCTGCCCCGATGGATTTACAATTCTGAAACTTGGTGTACATGCATTGTTTTGCATGCTGACCCATAATATCCGTCTAGCTTTTCTTTTCTGTACAGTGACATTGTGGGAAAAATGTCAAAAATGTTCTTCTTCAGAACCAAAGCTTTACACACAATTTGGTACACTTGATCTATACACTTGTCTGATCTTAAATTTAGCAAAGATTTTTGATAACATAAGAAATTTCAGATTTATGCAGAAATCCAAATCTTTCTATATTCAATAAATTCCAATTACACTTGAGAAAGGGTCAGGGACTGGAAACTACAGGGACATAGAGGTCACCCCCATTAAGATCTGTGCAAGACTTTGGGTCGAAATCTCCAAAAATGACATCACAATGTCAATTTGAATAAATGCTAAACTAAGTACTAATGCTCATAATCTAACATTAGCGTGATTTTGGAAACTTGCCATGCACATAGGAACTGGAAACTGGCATCTACTATTAAACCAGTGTCTGTGTGTATGTGTGTATGTGTCTGTCTCTGTCTGTGTGTATGTGTGTATGTGTGTGTCTGTGTCTTTGTGTGTGTGTGTGTCTCTGTAAGTCTGAGTGTGCGTGTGTGTATGTCTGTGTGTGTGTGTGTGTGTGTGTGTGTGTGTTTGGGAGTAAAAAAACACCCAGTGCTGAAGAACAAAGACCCGCCCCTGTCAGAGGCATAGTAGTTGCGTCTAAGAGTAATGACTACACCCGTGAATCGCTTGAAAAGGGCGACCGCAGGATTGGCGGTGCGTAGGCTGTGAATACCTCTCATGTCTAGTCTTACCGTTGTTTTTGTTATTGATCTTTGTGAGTGTGTGTGTGCGTGTGTATGTGTATGTGTGTCTGCGTGCGTGTGTATGTGTGCGTGCGGGGCTGCGGCCATGCGTTTGTGTGTATGTGTGTGTGTGTGTGTGTGTGTGTGTGTGTGTGCGCACACGCACACGCACACTCAGGCGATACAATACATTGGTGAGATCTGCCGCTACCTGCTTGCGCAAGAGATTCGACCCTCGGAAGCGAAGCACCAGGTGCGGGTCGCCATCGGAAACGGACTCCGCCCCTCTGTGTGGGAGGAGTTTGTCAAGAGGTTCCGAATCCGCCGGGTTGGGGAGTTCTACGGCGCCACCGAGTGCAACTGTAGTCTCATCAACATTGACGGAAAGGTGTGTTTGTTTGTTATTTGTTTATGTGAGTGGTGGGAGAGAAGGAGGCAGGATAGTCTCGGGGTGAGGGTGTTTGACTCCCAGCTTAAAAGTTCTGAGGTCTAAACCTCACGTAGGCATCCTTGAGCAAGATGCCCAACCCCTCTACCTGCTCGTTAAAGGTGTAGTAGGTCAGCTTCAAGAGCTACAATTTGAGTGTCATTTGTTAGAAATTCCATGGCAATCTGTCAGCAATAAGTGAGTGAAATGTGCTGTGAGAATATCTGTTCTGGTTGACTGCATCTGCCTCTTCATGAGACCATTTCTATTTCAGACAGCTCCCTGATTGCCCCTGAATCCATCTTGCCTGTCAATCACTAGTTCCACCATGTGTGTGAATGCAAAGCTTCTCAGTGGTGGAGAGATGTAAAAAAGAAGACATGTAAACGTGTCGGATAGATAATTCAGTTAGAAGGAAAGTGTAGTGTTATGGTTGGCTACCCTGTTAATGGTTGTAATACTGACTGTGACCAGGTGGGGGCCTGTGGTTTTATCAGTCGCATTCTGCCCAACTTCTACCCCGTCCGGCTGGTGAGGGTGCAAATGGACAGCATGGACTTGATCAGGAACCCACAGGGGCTCTGTATACCTTGTAATCCTGGTAGGACACACACACACACACACACACACACACACACACACACACACACACACACACACACACACACACACACACACACACACACACACACACACACACCTACAAACTTAAAGGGAAACTTTTTGTTAAGCTTACTTTCTAATTCTTTTAGTTTTTTTGCTAAATGGCCACTACATGGTTTTGTTTTTTCCTCCTATTTGTATCTCCAGCTTATTCCAACCATCCGTTGTCTGTTTAACTCCAGGTGAGCCGGGGGTGCTAGTGGGTCGGATCGACCAGACTGACCCCCTCCGGAGGTTTGACGGCTATGTAGACCGGGAGTCTACAGCTCACAAGATAGCTCACAGCGTCTTCACCGCGGGGGACTCTGCATACGTCTCAGGTCCAACACACACGCTTTATTTTTGTTTTCCTTTCCTTATACCTCAGCGACACCAAACACTGAAATCTGTGACGAAATAAGAAAAAGAATAAAAATATTGAAAAAACAAAAGAAATAACATCAGAAAAAGGGAGGAGGACGATGGTCATCGTCACCATGACAACCGCGTCTCTCACGTCCCCCTCTCCAGGAGACATGCTGGTGATGGATGAGCTGGGCTACATGTACTTCACGGACCGTAGCGGCGACACGTTCCGCTGGCGGGGGGAGAACGTCTCCACCACCGAGCTGGAGGGCATCCTCAGCGGCCTTCTGGGCCAGGCGGACGTGGCCGTCTATGGTGTGTCTGTGCCAGGTATTACCTACGCCCTCCAATCATCTTCTGCAGACAGTAGAGGACAGAGGTCTGGCAGAGGGACATCACTTTTGTTGAAATTTTGATTTAACTCTTTTTTTTTTCTCCACAGACGGGCAGAATTGCTTCGTTGAGCCATGAGTTGAATAGATTTTAGAAAGAAAGATCATTGGTGCGATGTGAAGCAGACAAAGACACAGACACACACAGACACACACACACACACACACACACACACACTGCTGTAAAATAAGATTGGATAGTGTAGGTTTAACCAGCAAATGAGTAATGAATATAGAGTGACAATTTCCCGTTCCATCTCTAGATGTCCTCGTGCTCAATAATCACACTCCCTATCAATCAGCCCAGAACTCTCTAAAGTGAATATCAACTTTCCTACCTCGTTAACTTGTCGGGGTAGCATTTGCATTCAGATAAAAGTCTGTTCAAGTTTGAAATAAGCTACAGACGGCATAGAATAACACATACGCCTTGAATCTACTGTAAAGTAACAGGAATCTCAGAAAAATTGATTCAGGAAGCCCTAGATCTTGTACGTTGAAAGGTAGCAAGCGTCAGCATGTATTCAGTGTCTTACTGTAGGTGGTTATGTGTACTGTGTCTATGTACTGTGTTTAAATGTGCGCCCTTATTTCTCTTTGAGAACAATAAATTACTATCTATCTATCCTCCTCTGTGTGTCCCATCCGTCCGTCCGTCCATCC
Source organism: Lota lota (assembly GCA_026745465.1). Lineage (NCBI taxonomy): Eukaryota > Metazoa > Chordata > Actinopteri > Gadiformes > Lotidae > Lota > Lota lota. Next base: position 2,769,368 of record JACYXH010000572.1, read on the forward strand.
CGTGGTCAGGTGTGGAGGGTAAAGCCGGCATGGCCGCCATAGCAAACGCAGGAAGACAGGTGGACATGGGGAACTTCCTGCGGGCCGCAAAGAAAGCCCTGCCCTCATACGCTCTGCCCGTATTCCTTCGGCTCACGTCACACATAGACACCACAGGTCTGACTGGAACACACACACACACACGCACGCACACACACACGCACGCATGCGCGCACGCACACACACACACACACACACACACACACACACACACACACGCATGCACGTGCACGCACACACATGCACATGCACACACATACACACAGGCATGCACGCGCACACACACGTGCACACACACACATGCACACACGTGCATATGGGCACACACACACACGTGCCCACGCACACACAAACACATGCGCACACAAACACACACTCATGCACGCACACATGCTTACTATACACTCACACAGACACTTTTGGACATTGTACAAAGGGGTGTTTTGGTAGAAAGCATAACAAGTCTGTGACCGAATCCCCCTGTTGTACAGTCATCTTTCACCTTTTATATAGAGGCATTATTTCATTAACCGTTAAACAAAAACTGACCCATGTAAGCCTCCCGAGACCATCTTGATATTCACATTTGTGTTTTACAGTTTTCAGTCTGGCCTTTGCTGGGCAGCAATTGATTTCCAAATATGGAAAAGCCTTCCATTGTCCAAAGATTTTGGATCATCTTTTAACATTGTTACTTAGTTTATTTGGGATGTAAACAGTTTTAATGTTACACTCTCCTTGGGCACAGCCATTATGTTCATAATTCGGCAGACTGTTTAGACTTGTTCGTCTGGAAATGAATCCCCCTCCCCTTAGCACTTATTTGGTCTTATCATTTTTACATTTTCGGGAAAGGCTCATGGCCACACTGATCAGCAGAGAAACAGAATGTGAACTCGCAAGATATGGCTGGTCTCACACAGCTACACACACGTGCCAATTATATTATATATTATTATATTAAAAGACGTTAAACAACTGCTGCTTTTTTTGTGCTCTTTCTGTCGTTAGGCACCTTCAAGATTCTGAAGATGAGACTACGGCAGGAAGGATATGATCCTGAGCTCTCGACCGATCTGATCTATTATCTAAATAGCGGGACTGGCTGCTATGAGGCTCTGTCACCACGACGATACTGTGACATCACTGAGGGGAGGGAGCGTCTGTAACACAGAAGACTGAGGAAGATAGCAGCATCAACCTGTATTTAAAAAGAAAACCAAGCCCAGTCCCAACACTTTGTTGTGAATGAGGCCCTGGGAAATGTGGAGATTGTTCTGGTATTGTGATAATAAAAAACGATAGAGAAGAAAGACATTACAAAAATCAGGGGAAGATATTTACAGCTAAATATTTAGTTGTTTCACAGTGAAGTAGCATTTAATAACTTAAGATCAGTCATGATTTCAGATCAGTAGAGAGATTTATTGTAGTTGCTTCATTGCATTACAAATGTATGCATTTTGATTTGCTGTCCTTAACAAAGGGAAATACCACATACACACTAAACGTGTGGCTGTGGTATGCTAAAGAGGAAGCGTGTATGGGAGGGATTTATTTTTGCATGTGTCCGTGAACATACATTTGTCTGTTCCCTGGTGACAGCTGCTAGAGATGCCTCGTAGACCACACCTCACCCTTGCTTCGTCTACAGGGGAAAGAGTATGTATGTTCTTGTTGTGCATGTGTGCACATGGGTTGACAGGAGCTGAGGACTGTGAAGGTCTGCTGAAGCAGATGTCTTCAGGCATTGCACAGGATACATACACACACACACACACACAGCACATTGAGTCTGCTGCAACAGCACACACAACGCTGAGGTTGCAGACACTCCTTCCTGTTGTCATTTTCTAGACTTAAAAAGGGAAAACAACACAACACATCCCTAATACTACCCAATACACACTGCTACAACTGTTCTTCTCAAAGTAGAATGCAGTACAAAGTCAGAAGATTGCAGTTGCAATACATTTCTCAATTCAGCCAATCTTATGCGTGAATATAGCAGCCTGGCTTTTGTCGAAGGCACTCACTAAAATGTACTCTTCAGACCAATTAGGCATTGAGATATCCTCCATTATCATTTAGGCTTATTACAAACTCTATTGACATATTCTGGTAATTTCATGACAAAGTCTGTCATGTTTAACACCAACTGTGGCATGAATTCAATAAACAAAAACATGAGTCACCACAGAATTGGGACATGTAAAAACACGTGCACATTTAGGACATATTCAAAGACAAACCAATATGAAGGCCTGGGCCGTAGTGAGACCCGCTGGCATGGATTATAGAGAAATATGGGCTCCACATTGGAACACAAATACCTGTTTCAACTCAAAGGATTCCTCCTGTGTCTGTGGTTTCCATCTGGTCCTGAAGCAGTGTCCTCTTCTCTCTAACAACAGAGAACAACTCTTCGTCAACGTAACAACATTTGCTGCCTGCTTAGGAGCAGAGAAGCCAACTATCTGAGGAAAAGCCTTTGCTAAGATTTTGTAAAACAGGTTTCCGAATTACCAAAACACCTGCAGCCATTTGGGAGGAAACGTTCAGTAACAAGCTTAAATATGTTAATGTTTGGGGATAAATAATACGCGTATGTGTTGATTATCAGCGTTCATTAACAAAGTGATGTATTAATTAACCAAATGGTCATTTTAAACCCATTATTAAATCCTTCCCTTACAGACCAACATTATCATTAACTGGAGGTCTGGTATTTATTCATGGATGTATTGAATGTTGTTATGCGGTATTTGTCTTATTAGTAGTTAATGTAATGTGATGTGAGACAGTTGGTTTAGATTTGTAGATACGTAAGCATTGATCCAGTGGTCATACCTTTGATTCAAGAAAACATATTGTGCACATTGCTCACCACTATACAGTTAGCTATCTATAATATATGGATTCAGAGGGTTTCATAGGACTGTTCTCTGGTATCCATAAAACGATAGTAAAAAGGACAAATGGGCTATTCAAACAAATGTAAACGCTTAAGCCTTGAAGGTGCATCCAGCTGTGCAGTGGTTAACCTCTATTATGGATGTCATCCTCCTCAAGGACGGTACCATTCAGTGTTCTTTGTAACAGGGTGATGATTTGTGTTTCACTATAACATGAGGCATGAGGCATGAGGGTATAAAAAACGCGAATCGTGGCTTGACTTGATCCATGTTACTTGATAGCAGTAGTTTTTTTTTATCAGCACATGCCTATGCATGGCTGTCCCAGTTGTTTTTCTAGCAGATTCCAGCTGACAGCGTAGTGTAAGAGGGCGTGGCTTTTTCTTAAAGGGAATGTCGACAACAGTCTTGCACTGAATTACACCAACAATTCACTGACAGGCACAATGGGGCAAATTATTGAAATTCTAAAGGTATGCTGTAATAAACTAGTTAAACCAATACCACTTATACTTTGATATGTACCAGCAGCGTAACGTGTTACCGAAACCGTTCCAATCTAATGTTGTGATTCTGCGGTCTCGTCGAAGCTCCGTATCCCTTTAAATCGCCGTCTACGTTCTTATCGTCTTTTGGAGTCGGCATAACAAATAAAGGAAGTACTCCTATCATCCACATCCCGTGTACAAGTGTACCATCTGCAGCTGTGCCTTGTCACAATTCTGATTCTTGCCATGCACCGGGCCGACTCACTTTTGCCTCTACTACTGACCATTCTTCTTTCGGGGTTGAGCCGAGGATATTTCCCCGAGGAGCGGTGGAGCCCCGAGTCCCCGCTTCTCGCTCCCCGGGTTCTCATAGCGCTGGTCTGCCGCAACTCGGGACACTCACTGCCTCTCTTCCTGGGGACAGTTGAGCGTCTAAACTACCCGAAGGACCGAATTGCTCTTTGGTGAGTGAGAACATATTGCAACGGTTGTTCTGGAAATGGGGCCTACTTATTAGAAAACCAACCAAGGTCTTATTCCAGAAGGTGTTTGTAGTGAGTTGACATTTGGAGAGGTTAGTTCAATCTCATCATTTCATTTGAGTTTTGTTGAGTTGGGTTTTCCTATAGGATTTCTGAAGTTTTCTGATCTGTCCATAAATCTGCACATAATTCCCTTCTGGCTCCCCCCGCCAACCAGCAGTCATCAGTTAATTACAGAAAAGATAAAGAAACAGCACGGACAAAGAACAATAAGATACATATACGGGTGGCTATTGGGATCGGGGGAAGGAATAAAGAATAGAAGAAAGTAAATTAAATATAAAATACTTATGATGGTGTGATATGTATATTCCCCCGTACTGTCTTTTCTTTCGCCTGCTATTATACACTTATAAATATAACCGTATGTGCATTACACATCAAGTAGTCTCTGGAGCACACTTTGTTTGTTTTTGTGATTCATATGGCTATACTTTGAAACGATTTGAAATAAAAGGCTGTTCTTAAGTTATCTCCCTCTCTGTCTCTCTTTCTCTTTCCCTCACCCTCTCTTTCTCTCTCCATCACATGGTATTTTAGCTATATAAACTATCAGAGCTGCTATGATAACACAGACATCAGACAACTGTCAATTTCGCCTGTCTCACCATCACCACCACCACCTCATGTTTGTTTTGTCCCTGTCTGTCTGCACTATGTAATCTATTGACTAAATCAGAGGAATTCTGAGTTCTTCTGCATTCTCTTTGAATACTTGCCGCTCCCTGTCAACTTTCAGTTGACCTGCAATCAGTTGGTTTATCTATATTGTAACCCCCCCCCCCCCCCCCCCCGCCTCACTCTCTCTCTCCCCTCTTCTTCTTTCTTGCTCTCTCTCTCTGCAGGGTGGCGACTGACCACAACACAGACAACACCAGTGCCCTGCTGGAGGACTGGCTGGTCCAGGTGCAGAATCTCTACCACTATGTGGAGTGGAGACCCCAAGAAGTCCCTAGGTGTGTGTGTGTGTGTGTGTGTTTGTGTAGAGAGACAGATGTAGATTTACATGTTACATGTGTGTGTGTCAGTGAGAGATAGAGAGGGAGATGGAGAGTGAGAGAGAGAGAGAGGGAGAGAGAGAGAATCACATAACATAACAGTATTGTGCATGTGTGTGTTTTTAAGGGACTATGGCGAGGAGGTGGGGCCTAAGCATTGGACCAGCGCTCGTTATGAGCACGTGTTGAAGCTTCGGCAGGCTGCCCTGGACACGGCCCGTGAGATATGGGCTGACTACTTCCTGGTACCCCCTTGCGTGTCCCACTTCTCACTAAAACTATTGCTGTCACTGTTCTGAGTTCATTAATGTCGGGCATTTGTAAGGAAAATAAAAGTCCTCCTCTGTATTGTCAGTTAATTATTGGGGTTAGTTAATTACCACAACAGAGGTACATGTAAGGAGAGTCTAAATATCAAATGAATACATAAATAAATTGATTTCGTTATTGGTTATTGTAGGTTGTGCAATTTAAAGAGACAGTACTTCAGTACATTTATGTATTTTGTACTTTTGATTCATTATTTGGTTAAAGGAAGCAGAAGGATAGTGTGTGTGTGTGTGTGTGTGTGTGTGTGTGTGTGTGTGTGTGTGTGTGTGTACCTGTGTGAATGTGTATGTGTCTGAATGTACATGTGTGAATGTGCTCCTGTGTGTGCTGTGGTTTCAGCTGGTGGACTGCGACAACCTGCTCACCAACCAGGATGTACTACAGCTTCTTATGAAAGAGAACCAGACCGCTGTCGCTCCTATGCTGGAGTCCAGAGCGGCCTACTCCAACTTCTGGTGCGGCATGACCTCCCAGGTACTGCGCTTCTGCGCCTGATCCACTGGCTGTTGAAGGCTGCTCTTCCTTCCACATATGCTGCGTGTCCCCTGGCCTATGTGACTTCCTCAGCTCGGACTTCCTCTCTGTTTTAATGGGGAACTGAAAAACCAATAGGTTGAATTATCATTATATGCTGGGCAGTTATCAAGTCAAATCCAGCCCTACTAATAATCTACAATTGTATAACCTGATGAAAACACTTATAATGTAGTTGATCCTTTTGAATGACCAAAACCAAGGCACAAAAGTGATCACAAAATAAAGAGTTTAATCCAGTACATGCACCTCACCCCCTCCTCTCACTTTACGTGCACAAACCTCCAAACAACACATTTGTTTAGTTAATTCCTATTCCAGCTCCAGTATCAGTTATTATTCTACAATATAACGGCTCCCCTGGGGATGGTCCTCAGATGAGGGGTCATTTGTGTTTTTGTTTGTCTGTGTGTGTGTGTGTGTGTGCATGTGTTGTTCCTTCAGGGCTACTATAAGCGGACCCTCGCCTACATGCCCATCCGCAAGCAGGAGCGGCGGGGTTGCTTTGCCGTGCCCATGGTGCACTCCACCTTCCTGCTGGACCTCCGCAAGGTCGCCTCCCGCCAGCTGGCTTTCTACCCCCCCCACCCTGAGTACAACTGGGCCCTGGACGACGTCATCATCTTCGCATACTCAGCACGCATGGCAGGTGGGTGAGTAATTTTGTGTGTGATTGTTTGTGTGTGTATTTGTGTGTTTATTTGTGTGTGTGTGTGAGAGAGAGAAGGTAACTTGGTAGGTGTGTGTGTGTGTGTGTGTGTGTGTGTGTGTGTGTGTGTGTGTGTGTGTGTGAAAGAAGGTAACTTGTTAGGTAGGTGTGTGTGTGTGTGTGTGTGTGTGTGTGAAAGAAGGTAACTTGTTAGGTAGGTGTGTGTGTGTGTGTGTGTGTGTGTGTGTGTGTGTGTGTGTGTGTGTGTGTGTGTGAAAGAAGGTAACTTGTTAGGTAGGTGTGTGTGTGTGAAAGAAGGTAACTTGGTAGGTAGGTGTGTGTGTGTGTTGGTAGATTAGTAGGAAGGTAGGTGTGTGTGTGTGTGTTGGTAGGAAGGTGTGTGTGTGTCTGTGTGTGAGAGAAAGGGAGAGTGTGTGTTATGTTTGGTATCCCTTATACATAATAATGTGGTGGTTCTCCTTCTGCCAGGAGTACAGATGTACGTATGTATGTTATAATGGGGTGGTTCTCCTTCTGTCAGGAGTACAGATGTACGTATGTATGTTATAATGGGGTGGTTCTCCTTCCTCTGTCAGGAGTACAGATGTACGTATGTATGTTATAATGGGGTGGTTCTCCTTCCTCTGTCAGGAGTACAGATGTACGTATGTATGTTATAATGGGGTGGTTCTCCTTCTGTCAGGAGTACAGATGTACGTATGTATGTTATAATGGGGTGGTTCTCCTTCCTCTGTCAGGAGTACAGATGTACGTATGTATGTTATAATGGGGTGGTTCTCCTTCCTCTGTCAGGAGTACAGATGTACGTATGTATGTTATAATGGGGTGGTTCTCCTTCTGTCAGGAGTACAGATGTACGTATGTATGTTATAATGGGGTGGTTCTCCTTCCTCTGTCAGGAGTACAGATGTACGTATGTATGTTATAATGGGGTGGTTCTCCTTCCTCTGTCAGGAGTACAGATGTACGTATGTATGTTATAATGGGGTGGTTCTCCTTCCTCTGTCAGGAGTACAGATGTACGTATGTATGTTATAATGGGGTGGTTCTCCTTCTGCCAGGAGTACAGATGTACGTATGTATGTTATAATGGGGTGGTTCTCCTTCTGTCAGGAGTACAGATGTACGTATGTATGTTATAATGGGGTGGTTCTCCTTCCTCTGTCAGGAGTACAGATGTACGTATGTATGTTATAATGGGGTGGTTCTCCTTCCTCTGTCAGGAGTACAGATGTACGTATGTATGTTATAATGGGGTGGTTCTCCTTCCTCTGTCAGGAGTACAGATGTACGTATGTATGTTATAATGGGGTGGTTCTCCTTCTGTCAGGAGTACAGATGTACGTATGTATGTTATAATGGGGTGGTTCTCCTTCCTCTGTCAGGAGTACAGATGTACGTATGTATGTTATAATGGGGTGGTTCTCCTTCCTCTGTCAGGAGTACAGATGTACGTATGTATGTTATAATGGGGTGGTTCTCCTTCCTCTGTCAGGAGTACAGATGTACGTATGTATGTTATAATGGGGTGGTTCTCCTTCTGTCAGGAGTACAGATGTACGTATGTATGTTATAATGGGGTGGTTCTCCTTCCTCTGTCAGGAGTACAGATGTACGTATGTATGTTATAATGGGGTGGTTCTCCTTCTGTCAGGAGTACAGATGTACGTGTGCAACAGGGAGACGTACGGCTACCTCCCTGTCCCCCTGCGCTCCCACAGCTCCTTGCAGGACGAAGCAGACAGCTTTCTGCACACTCAGCTGGAGGTCTCGGGTGAGCCGTGTGGGCTGACCACCTGTTGTGTTCCGCTTCACATGCTACCTCATTCAATGGAATATAACAACCGTGCATCCATAGCAGTATAGTCACAGAGGTAAACAGCAGTCTGATTGGTGAATTTATGAAATTAAGTGTTATTTAATTGTGTGTGTGCATTTCTTTCTTTCTTTCTTTCTTTCTTTCTTTCTTTCTTTCTTTCTTTCTTTCTTTCTTTCTTTCTTTCTTTCTTTCTTTCTTTCTTTCTTTCTTTCTTTCTTTCTTTCTTTCTTTCTTTCTTTCTCCCAGTTAACAATCCTCCACTGGAGCCATCTAGCTACCTCTCTGTGCCCCCCAAGCGGCCTGACAAGATGGGCTTTGACGAGGTAAACACATACACACGCACATTCACAAACACACCCTCATGCACGTTTACCAATGTCAGCCTGGTTTTATAACATACACACGTCAAGCAGTGTTGTTTTATAACATACACACGTCAAGCAGCGTTGCTTTGTAACGTGTGTGTGTGTGTGTTCAGGTGTTCATGATCAACCTGCAGCGCCGAGCAGACCGACGCGAGTGCATGCTGAGAGCCCTCTATGAGCAGGAACTCACCTGTAAGGTCATTTCTGCCGTGGATGGCAAGTAGGTTTTCCTGTCTGCACTTTGACCCCACTTTGTAATCTGTAGGGCTGTCCCCGACTAAGAACTACTGCTAGACACACGGGACTCTCACGGTCATCGCATCTTTCATTCCCTGTGACCGGGATAGTCTGTTGATTATCCAATACCTTTCTATCTTCAAGAAAAACGGCTTTCAAACTACATAAGCTGCTTTGAGATAAATGATTCCTTACGTACACAACCACAAGGCAGGGCTATGCTGCTTATTTCACTTTCAATTTCAGTGTCGGAACGTTCCTGGTGTGTGGTCATTATTGTACAACTTGACGGCGAGGGACTCCCTCTACCCGGGCCAGCCCTTAAACGTTGGCAAACAAACCTATTTTACTTTCAACAATGAAACCTGGGGAGACTAGAATAACAATGAAAGCCTGTGCATCTCACAACAACAAAAAAGTATTACTCGGCTAACACAAACCTTACTATGCTAGGAGCCCTGCGACTATGAGGGGTCAGCCCTAATAATCTGCTCATTCATCTTCAATGAGGCCTTTTTCACACACACTCAAAACCAAGAAACATTACGTGGTGAAGTGGGTTTGTCGATCATGACAAGAAGAGATACCAGAGCAAGCGCCTAACTGGCATGTTATTCCTTTTGTAGATCGATATTGTCACATATAAGGGTTTCAAATAATCTGTTAGAATAGTTCAGGTTTCTAACATTGGAAATACATTGAATTTGACTTGTAAATCATGTAAGACATATCATTTAGGACTGTAAATTATCTCCGATTTTCCACATGTATTTCTGTAGAAATTCATTTTGTAGGCTACAGGTGTTAATGTAGAGGCCTGTTTTGACAGCCTTTTGCGCGCGAAGGGAGGAATTTACTGGCAAACATTTCACAGTACAGCCTAAGGAGTTCATTGCTAAATAACATCAGGTCTTTCGGTAGAGAGTGAAAAGTGATTCCACGGCATATACTTGAATTTCATCACACCAACACATCATGCCCAGAATATTTCCAGGGCATATTATGAGTTACCATTTGTACGGGCTGTTTGATAGGGGTTTAACTTTTAAGTACAGGTAAGAAAAACTGTTGTTATGAATATATTTTTGAAATAGTAGAAGTAATGTCAGTCTTGTAGCTAGCTAGTCGTAGGTGAAAAAACAGGCCATCTAGTTGACGGCGTCCTTCAGGTATTCTGATGGCACTTGTGTGTGTACTAGATATTAGAAGATTTGCCTTTTGCATAGGCATGCGTGTACTTTTATGATAATGGTCCACGTTCACACTCCATTCCTTTTTCCATCTCCATCGTGTTGCAGGGCACTGAACACCAGTGACATAGAGGCCATGGGTGTCCAGATGCTGCCCGGCTACAAAGACCCCTACCATGGTCGTTCTCTCACTAAGGGCGAGCTGGGCTGTTTCCTCTCCCATTACAACACCTGGAAGGAGGTCAGAGACCCACATACAGCCCCAGACCTAGCCCTAGGCGCTTTGGCTGCACTTCCTTATTGCCAAGGCGTGGCACGGAAGATTACAAATACACAAGTAGTGTAAACATGGTGCTGGGCCGTAATTCAATATTGTTGTTAATCCTGTTTTGATGGTAAAAAAACCCCGAAACTATTGGCAATGCCCAGATTCTTTTTAATAAAACATAATTTGATAACATTCAACCACGACAAAAGATTTGTTTCAGGGAAAAAGATCAAGTGTAAAATTCTTCTTTCTTTCCTTGATAATATAATTTTCCCATATCACCCTGCTATAGTTCAAAGATTTGACCGGTTTGTTAAGACCCAAGGTTAATTGTTGACATTGCCTACGTCCAGATGTTAATCAGCCACGAATTTTGTTCAACTCACCCCCTCTCGCAGTGCAGACACGTTCCGAAATTGGGCAATTTACATCCATTATATTTTAAACAGGTTTAGCAGCTCCCATAGATGTATCTTTGTGTTGCACAACCCAGGTGAGCGCATAGGAGCTGCCCTGGCTAGGTAGCTTTCACCAATACTGCCCACAAATATACAAATCCACTATTCTGTGTTTCTTGCCACGGTGCACACTCACGGACTTAAAGGTTTAGTAGCGGACTTAGAGACTTAGTAGCGTTGCATCGATTTTTATTATACGTATTTGCTATCGTTAATGTTTTTGTGATCATGCTTGTGTTATAACAAATATTGTTATAGTAATATTATTATAATTGTAACTATTTTAATGATATTTATGAACACATTTGACAAGAGGGCAACTTTCCCCCTGCAATATACAACTACTAGGGCTGTGCCGAATTTTTTATAATCGTCTGACCGGCGGTGATTGAAGGTCACCGCAAACAAAATTAAATAACAGTCACAGCCGCAGTCAACCCAAAGATTTCTGCGTCCATCTCCTTCTGTACTCAATATAAGATCTCTTTGTTCACACACTGCACTCTCCATTCCAAAGCAGGATTGGGGAGGGAAGAGGAGAGAGTGCTTGTGACTGTTATACCCGGGGAATATGTACTTATACGTAAACAAAACACACAAATGTATGTTTATACATTGATTCTGGTGTAGAGGGCCGCATTGACATGCATCAAAATAGACTTCCAGTCTATTGCAGCATGTTGCTGTGCATGGTTCGTCGTGTGCTGCGCGTTAGACAGGCTCAGTGTAGTAGCTGTCATTGATTAGATTTGGAGCGTATCCTTTCGTACTAAGTCTAGCAGAGGGTTAGGCTCGCAGTTAGAATTCTGAGCGTAGATAGTGGCTGTGTTTTAGGCAGTGTGATAATGCTGAATTCTGAGTGCGGAGCAACATTTCAATAAGTGACGAGGGCAAGTGTAGGAGGGTGTGTTTTGTCAACTGATTGGAACATAGCCTAAGTATTCTGTATTTCCACGCCACTGCGCCTGCTCATGGACTTAGAGACAGAGACTGAGAGGCGAGCAAATATAATTCCTGAATGTCAAATGTCCTGGTCACGAGCACGGTGGTGAATTTATGATACATTTTTGTCCAGAAGTGAATGCTTAGACTTCATTCTGATCAGTTAAAAAAAAACACCCCCTCTTACACTTACCCTCACGACTTATTGAAATGTTGTATTCTGCGTCTTTGAGTCCGCGAGCATGCGCAGTGACGTGTAACCACAGAATCAAAACTTGTGGATTTGTTCGTTTGTGGGCACTATTAGAGAAAAGTACCTAGCCAGGATAGTTCGTATGCGCTTACTTGTGTTGGACAAACGAAGATACAGCTATGGGAGCTGTTCGTTTAGAATATAATGGATATCAATGGCCCACCAACTGCCCAGTTTGGGAACACGCCTACACTACGAGAGGTGGGAAGAGCTAAAATCATGGCTTATTTACATCTCGACAATGTCAACAATAAACCTGGGTTCATAGCAAACCGGCCAAACTCTTCAAGTCACTAATGTTTTATAATGAAAAAAAGAGCGCTCGCAAAAATGATTCCTTGTGGTTTAAAAAAAACAACGGAATATGTCAAGATTGCTCTCTCTTTATTTCATGACAGCTGTGTGTGTATCGTGGTGTGCTGAATCTATCGTGCAGATTTCAGAACGTGGTCTGGAGAGCTCTCTGGTCATAGAGGACGACCTCCGCTTCGAGGTGTTCTTCAAACGACGCCTGAGCAACCTGCTATACGAAGTGACTGCACACGGACTGGACTGGGACCTGATGTGAGTAGTGTCGAAAATGTGCGGCGTGTGTTTGGGATACAGATTCCTTTCTCTAACTATCATTTTGTGGATTTTCTTTTTTTTGTGAAGTTACATTGGGCGGAAGAGGATGCAGGTGGACCACCAAGAAACATCTGTTCCCAAGATACACAATCTGGTGGAGGCCGACTATTCTTATTGGACGCTGGGCTACATGATTTCATTGCAAGGCGCACGGAAACTACTCCGAGCGGAGCCTCTGAGTAAGATGCTTCCCGTCGATGAGTTTCTTCCCGTCATGTACAACAAACACCCAGTGTGAGTATGTCCTCTCTCCTCTCTGCCTTGTGTTCTGAATCTCCTGAACTACCTGACTATTTCAGCTGATCATGTTTTTTGCTGATAACGTTTTAACCTCTTCATGCTAAGCTCCAATGTTACCATCAATACAACATGAAATCATGCAAGCCTTCATCAGCTGTGAATGCACTGGATAATATGCAGACAGGGAATAATGCGGTATAATGGAAAGTGCGTCACGTATTGCCAGTGAACAGTTACCACAGTAACAGACAGTATTGTATCAATTGCTGCTCCCACAACAAAGAGAAACCTGTCCTGAAAGTCAAAAAGCTATACAGCATTTTGCCATATGGCACTGGTCGCAGATAGAAACACATGCTGGCATATTTTGTGTAGCCATTTTCTAAATGCTTTAGAGTTGACCACACAGCTTTTAGAGGTTGTAGGTCTGATGGTGTACCTGGTTTTCCTCTCTCTCTCTCTCTCTCTCTCTCTCTCTCTCTCTCTCTCTCTCTCTCTCTCTCTCTCTCTCTCTCTCTCTCTCTCTCTCTCTCTCTCTCTCTCTCTCTCTCTCTCTCTCTCTCTCTCTCTCTCTCTCTCTCTCTCTCTCTCTCTCTCTCCCCCCCCCCCCCCCCCCCCCCCCCAGCTCTGCCTACATGTCCCACTTCAAGCAGCGGGACCTGCGTGCATTCTCGGCCGAGCCGCTGCTGGTCTACCCCACCCATTACACGGGCGAGCCGGGGTACATCAGCGACACCGAGACCTCGGTGGTCTGGAACAATGAGACGGTCCGCACCGACTGGGACCGGGCCCGGTCCAGGAAGACCCAAGAGCAGGCGGAGCTTAGCACCAATGCACAGAACTCAGATGTGCTGCAGTCTGACCTAGACAACTGGAGCGCCAAGGAGGAGCTGTGAGGAAGAGGAGGAGCTATGAGGAGGAGGCAGAACAGGAGGAGGAGGAGGTGGAGGAGGAGGGAATAGGAGGCATCTTTGAGTGTTAAGGTTTGAAATGAACATGAGGAGAACAAGGAGGTACATAAATAAATGTGATAGCAGTTTTGAATGTATGTTTCAAACCTAAAATTAAAACCAAATGTAAAACTTTCTATCACACAAGTACTTAATCCTTCCAACACATAAAACAAAATGGCGCCTGACAGGTCTTGTTCAGGTCTTTATGTCTTTTAGTCTATAAACTTTATGCAGAAAAAATATGGGCAGCAAAGGAGTGGGGGAGGATAAATAAGGGACTTTTGACAGGGGTAAATACATTTTTGTGTCACCATGTAAATCTCAGCATGTTATTAATTTGGTAGTTCAGTTACCTGCAGACTAGATTCGGCCAGAATGCAATGTATTTCTTTCCCTTTATGTCCTCTTGCAAATCTTGCCCAGTGACCATTTGTTGTTATTGTTTGTTTTTCAGACTAAACAGTCAATCACTTCCCCACCATCCTTTGGAAGCCCACATAATAATATATAGTAATTACTTATTTAAATGGAACCAACTGCCCAAGCTCAAGGATATAAATAATGGCCAGAAACACAAAAATGTTGAATGCAATATTGAGTATTAAAGTATTTAAGTCCCTAAATCAACAGTAATTCAAACAATTTCCTTTCCTACACAATAATGCATGTAGGTGGTCAATTTGATTTAACTCTGCTTTTTTGTATTGTATGACATATGTGCCTTTTTGCCAAAGAATAAAGATGACCTTTTTATAATCAAAGGCATACGTGACATATTACACTACATTTATTTAGCAGACGAGTTTGTCCAAAGCGACTTCCTATAAGTGCATTCAACCATGAAGACATGACCAACAAATTATCATGAAGTACATAAAGTTCAACAAATAAGCTAACTATTTTAACTGCTACAGTATATCATGCTCCAGATATTGCTTACAAGGTGGTTTCAATCCGGCGCAATACTCTAACATTTTAAAATAATGCAATACAAGAAGTATATTCTAGACCTTTTTCTATGCAGCTGTGGATGACTTCCCTAAATGTAGAGAATGGCCTACATTTCATAAAGATGTGTCAATATTTGGAGAGCTATGTGTCCACACATACATTAGATGGCGTGGATCAATGGGCACGAGGGTTGGCGTGGATCAACACGCATGTATTACACCTAGGCAGGTTCTGTGTTTGTTCATCTCCCTGTGCGTCTCGGACTAATCCCATTAGATGCCCCTGCAGCCTTCTATATTTAACCCCCCCCCCCCCCCAGTCACTACGAGATTAACTTTGTACAAGTGCCACAGCAGATCTGTACACACCACGCTCACGGCTTGAAAAACAGTGTGAATCCTACATGGTTGTCCAACCATACCTCAAACCATATATTGATGCATAAAACTTGATCATACCTTCTAGGCATCAATAAAGGTTTAAGAGTTGAGACCCATAATCTGCCATGTGATGAGATAATTTAGACACTGTGAGTCATATTTATGTCTCTCTTTTCTATTTATTCCCTAGTTCCCACTTTCTCCTCCCCTTCAGTGATTCCCAAGACAGATCCGTCCATTTTGCAATCCACTTTGTCCCTGTGTTTTATTCTGTCCTCCCCTGTCTCCCATCTTGCTGCTCTTAAAGTAATGGGATTGTTGCTGTTGATCTGCTACGGCTTTGAGAGACTCTATTCACACCAAGACGACAGCATACCCCTGTCCTGGCGTTGTGGCCCTGGCTGTCGGCGTGCTGGCAGGGGGAGACGAGAGAGTAGATTCGAAAACAGAGTAATGGAGTAATTGAAGGGGCTTGAAAGGAAGCCAAGATTGACACAACGGCGAGACGGAAGGTGGAATTGTGACGGAAAAAAAGGAAAGCGGTCGAGAAACGGGGAATAGAATGGCCTAAACAAGAGGAAACGGCATCTGGTGTTTTCTTTGTTTGTTTTGAAACACGCTTTCAAGGTGAGGGGGCTTACTGATTGTGTTTGTCCTTAGCTGTTGTTTTGACGGGGGCAGCTAGAATATTTGCATGGTGTGCCACAAGCCACTATCAACCTCAACACAATATACCTGTATAAATATTATATTCCTTAAAGCAGAATAGGAAAAGGTGAACACAAGAGTGAAAGAACGTCAAGTTTAGCAACAGTAAAACTACAGAGCGCGTACAAATTCAACAATAGTTTTTCAACTTCATCCTGGCCGTTAAACTGCATGAATGGCAAGTAGACATCTTCCCGTCAACTCATGAGGCTGAGACACTGTGATACTCCTCTGTATAAAGTGTAAGTCCACTTGCATCCGTCAGTTTGTCAACACTCATTGAATGACTCATTCTTGAATCATCTTGGCTCCTTTAACTGGATATGGACAAGGGCCAAACTAAGGAGCCAGTGGTTGTTCTGTGTATTTTGAACCTTTGTTTCATAGGGCTTGTACATCGCAATGACCACCACCATTTTGGGAGCATTGGTACATTGGAATGTTAGTTATTGAGTAGGTAGTAGTTTTTTTTGTCATTGTTTAGTAATTAATCTTAAAATGATTTGCCATTATGGTGAGACATTGCTGTGTTTGTAACTGCCATAGCGTTTCTCATGCGAGACGTGGCAAAACAGCCTAGATTACGGTATATTGACATTGATTTAGGATTATACAGTACAACACTCTCGAGTCCTCTCAATATGGCGATATGGAGTATCCCCAACAAAACATCAGAATCAGAGATGCTTTTATTACCTACATTAACATACATTATTATATATATTATTATATACATCATATGTATATCATGCTTGTTTGCATACCTATGTATACCTTTCTCTCTCTAGCTCTTCATCATGGTGGACTTGTTCCTGGATCGGGTTTTGGTGAAGAACAATTGGGACCAAGATGAGCTGAACACAGAACGGGAGATCATAGGCACCTTGGAGAACAGGATTCTGATGCTTTTCTTCGCCTGTGCTGGCTGTGAGAAGTGCAGAGAGTTTGTTCCTATTCTTAACGACTTCTTCAAACGTCTTAAGGACCCTTTCTACATAGAAAACCCTGCATTGTTAGCCCTGGTCTACATCAGGTCTCTGTCTCGATGTTATCTACTTTTGCCCTTCTCAAACACACACACACACGCACACATATACACACAAACACACAACCAAATGCCCACACACACAGGCACACACACACACACACACACACACACACACACACACACACACACACACACACACACACACACTCACTCACTCAAGTACAAACACACACACACACACACCTCGGAACTCATCTTACTTTTTTTTCTCTTAGTTTGGATCAGACAGAGGAGCAACAGGAAACGTTTCTAAAAGAGCTGCACAAAAAGTATTTGTTCGTGGCATTCGAGGACTCGTACAAAAAGTGAGTTTGACACCTAGAGGGAGGGAGGGACACAGGAAGTGGCACACAGATAAAAGGAATGAAACAAGAAGAGCAATAAAGATGTGTGTGTGCACGCACAAAAAACCCTAAAACCACTGTATTAGGTAACAACTATCCGAAAACATTGAGATTGAGACCACAGCTACATAATTGGTCTCAGACGAGGCTAAAGGGTACAATGCAGCATTTCCTGGATGATGTGTGTTTTTAGCACATTACGCGGTTATGTTGGATCCCCCGCCCAAACGTTTGTGTCTTCTTCACCCCATTGTTGTGTATTGTGTACAAGATGTATAATTATCGTCCATCGTACGATATATAAAATGATCGTCCTTTGTACGATACATGTTTAATTATAGTCCTTCGTTCCGCATGTCACAGGGAGCTGCAGGCTAAGTTTGACGTGATCCACGTCCCGACGGTGGTGGTCCTCCGGCCCGACGGATCTGTCCTCTCCGCCAACGCCGTGGACGACATCCGCCGCCTGGGCGCCGACTGCTTCCGGAACTGGCAGGAGTCGGCGGAGCTGGTGGAGCGGAGCTTCATGCTCAACGAGGAGTACGACGACCTCAACCTGCGCAGCGCCACCGACCCCGTCCGAAGGCTGAAGTACAAGACGGAGGACGATAAGAGGAGGAAGAAGTGGTGGAACTTTTGGGGGAAGGGAAAGTACGAAGCGGAGGAGGAGCAGGAGGAAATTGCCGGGCACGACGGCCAGAGGTGGGAGAAGAAGAACCAATGAGGAACGATGTTTAGAGTGCGGACAGTGGAGACGTTTTTTTTTACACTGCCCTAGGGGTCAAGCATGATTACACATGGCAGGCATCACTTGACTAAAACTAAATAAACAAACAAAAAAGATTCAAGTAAATATATAAATATATTTATAAATATAAAAATTATAAAAAGACCAAATAATACCCTTATAAAGTTATCCATAGGAAAGGGTTTCTCACAATGTACCTTCCATTTGCTTGGTTGTGCATCAAGCATTGATTATGATCACTGATTACAACTGAACTCACCCACACCCAAGCACACACACACACACACACACACACACACACACACACACACACACACACACACACACACACACACACACACACACACACACACACACACACACACACTCAATCCTCCGGGAGGCAGTGTGTAGTGACAGGCACCATGAAGGTGAGGAGATGTTCCTACAGATAAAGTGATTATAGCTGACAGCTTGGGCACAGACACAAGAGGCGCCAAGGAAAAGGAAGTGCATGATTGCCTGCAACCTAAAGGTGAGAATATCTTCTTTGTGAATTAGCTTGCTAAATTCTAAGAGATAATATAAATTCAATGCAAAAAAATACATCTCATTTGATTCCATTTCTTCATTACCCTCATGTGCAATAAGTTGTTGGTGTATGTACACTAAAATATTCACCTTTCTCAACCGTTCCCCATTACTTTTGTGAAAGAACCCCCAAACCAAGCCCCTCAGACATGGTGGACCTGTTCCACGGTCACATTCTAGTGAAGAACAACAAGGACCAGGATTGTCCTGTGCCTACAGAACCGCATACTCATGCTATTCTGCACATCTGCTGCATGTGAAAAGTTTGTTCTGTTACGTAAAGATTTTCACATTCATCTGACAGATGAATTCTATGTTGAGCACTTTGCCCAGCTACTTCTTCAGGTAAAATAGAAACACACACATGCACACACACACACACACACACACACACACACACACACACACACACACACACACACACACACACACACACACACACACACACACACACACACATGCACACACACAATTTGTATTTTTCCCCCAGTTTGGACCAGTCAGAAGAACAGCAGCAAAGCTTTCTTAAAGAGCTGCCGAATAAATGTCTGTACCTAGCCTACGAGGACCCCTACAGGACGTATGTTGGAAAGCCCCTGTTTGGCACAACTAGCTGTCTGCACAACTAGCTGTCTGCACAACTAACTATCTGCACAATTAGCTGTCTGCACAACTAGCTGTCTGCAAAACTAGTTACTTCATAACTATTTGTCTGCAGTACTCTACTTCATAACTAGCTATTTCATAACTAGCTATATACATAACTAGCTGTCTGCATAACTAGCTGTCTGCATAACTCCCTATTTCATAACTACGTTTTTGTATAACTAGCTATCTGCATAACTAGCTACCTGCATAACTAGCTACCTGCATGACTAGCTGTTTGCATAACTACCTGTCTGCATAACTAGCTATCTGCATAACTACCTACTATAACTATATGAATAACTAGCTGTATGCATTACCAGCTATCTAGATAACTAGCTATCTGCATGATTAGCTAACTGCATCAAGTGAGTGATGAAATTATGGATACAATTTGTGTGTACCTCCATACATTTTCAGTTGGAAGAACTTGATTTCAGCAATTGGTCCATCATTGAGAGGGCTAGCTAGAGGCAGATAGGAAAAATTATCATATTTACTCATAACTAAAACTAACCCTAGGGGATACACATAGCCATAGTTGAGAATGTGCCTTTGGTTGTGTTAGCATCCTATATGCCTTTTCTGTTCCCCTGTAGGGAGCTGGAGGCCATGTTTGATGTGGAAGAGATGCCCACGGTTGTGGTGTTGCGGCCAGACTGTTTGGTCCTCTCCCCGAATGCAGTGAAAGAGATCTGCAGCCTGGGCCCGCAGTGCTACCACAACTGGCAGGAGGCCGCAGAGCTGATCGACAGGAACTTCCTGATGAATGAGAACTTTGACGAGAAATCCATGCGAAGCTTCAGTGATCTCGCGACTCAAGTACAAGGTGGAGGATGACAAGAGGAGGAGGGTGAAGAAGAAGATGTTGAAGGGTTGGGGTGGAGGTGATGGAGAAGATGCGGGTTTAGGAAAGAAAGGAATGCAGCCTGAAAATGAAGGAGAAGGAACACCATGGGGATGAAACAAAAAATAAATAAAAAGATCATCAAGGGCATTACAATGCTGTTTCCAAATGCTAGATCTTAAAGGACTGCTTCTGGAAAGACCTTTTGTACTCATTATTATGTGTCATCAGAAAGTTTTACTGTTTAAAGAATGTTTAATTAGATCCTTTTGAAATTCACTTAGGCTTATGATTTCTTACTGAATCTGCCAAAAGGGGATATCATGCTAAATAAATTATTAAATGCCCAGTAATAGACTGCGTTTTAAGTTCCTAAATACTGCCAACTGCTGCAATGCTCACCATCAATGGAACATGGCCATGATATTTTGGCAAGTGTATACAGTGGATGAAACATATATCCTGTAGTTTCACTGTTTACACAAGACCACAATCTCAGTTTAATTAAAACTGAAAATACTACTTCTAAATTAAAGGTTTAAACTAAATCTGCAATCAACTTTTTCCTGTTGTTTTTAGTGCTAATTAATCATGAACAATGCGCTGTGAATTTGGAGGAAGACAATCCGTACAAATATAATAACAGCCGTGTTCAAACAATCATTAATGGTGCTCGCAACAGCCTGCTGAGGCCTTTGTTGGCCTTTTGTGCTGCTAACAGTGTCATCGTTTCTCAGTAGGGTGATTATAGACATGGTACCTTGTGAACGACAAGATACTCTGAATGTGCTGTATAGGTCTTCTGAGCTCTCTGGCTCCAGTAGAATTCACATGTAGATAGACCTTCATATCATAGCATTCATCGTTGTTTTTCTTTGCAAATATTGCCAAGAATACATTGACCTTTAGTTCCTTGAGTAAAGCTTGATCAATTTGAACATGAACGAATGAGACTAGGTGAGAGGTGCTGGTATAGAATAATGGGCCACTTTACTGGACTAAGGAATATGAGTGATGTAGCAGTAGATGTTGAATGTAGGCCTAATAGCCATGTTCTTACATAAAAAGACACTCTAGGTGGCTCCGGCTTCAGCCAAGCTGTTGACAGTAGACAATTTAAATGCTGAAAACCGTTAATGGCTTTTAAAAGAGGCTGGCCTGTAAAAGCATAAATCCTTTGTTTATAATTGTACATTCGGCTCTTTCCATTTCTTAAAACAAACCAAGGCTAGCTGTGATTACGATTCAGTCTTGAAAACCAAAATTATGCAATCTTGCCTCCTTTTTCTATGTGCTTTTCTCCCGCTCTCTCTCTCTCACTCTCCCCCCTCCCTCTCCCATCCTCCCATCCTACCTCTCCCATCCTCCCTCTCTCTCTCTCCTCGCCCCCCCCCCTCTCCCTCACCCCTCTTTCCCTCTCTC
Source organism: Lota lota (assembly GCA_026745465.1). Classification (NCBI taxonomy): domain Eukaryota; kingdom Metazoa; phylum Chordata; class Actinopteri; order Gadiformes; family Lotidae; genus Lota; species Lota lota. Next base: position 2,790,899 of record JACYXH010000572.1, read on the forward strand.
AAGAACACTCGATAAGACCTAGTGCACACACATCAGTACAGAAACACACATATTGCGCGTTACCGAGCGCGGCACGCGCAACAAGCGAACCCACGGTCAGAGATAGCGCAAGTAGAAGAGACAGAACGACGGATACTAGGCGAGGCCATGAGCGGGAAACCTCTTGCTCACTCGGTTGCCCAGATGCGTTTTAATTTCGACCATTTCATCAAATGACTCCTGCCTATGTTAGTCATATTGCATCGGAAAGACCACCTCGAGGACATCGCCTCAATTTGTCACGAATTGTCAACGTCGAACCTTCGTCGACGTTCTTTCTTCTTTTTTTTTTCATTAAGGGATGTAATTGAACCACACGGAACACAATGACGAATACTAAACGGGCTTAATTCGGTAACGAAAACAACCACGGGCAGAATCAGAAATGAGGTACGTCTATTAAACAAATTTCATATTACGTGAGCGTAATTTTGCCTCTCAGTCTATTGGAACTATAGGCCTGCATATTCCCCGCATCTTCCATGGGCATGAAACCCATGGGAGTGATGGTTCTGACGTGACGCACGGCTCTACAGCACACCGGGGAAGCCATCGAGCCCGGAGAGGACAGCGGGAGGAGAGGATGTTCAATGTTTAGTCTATCGCGTGTCGTTAGGGAAGGACGCCCAGTTGTTGAATGCCATCTATTGACTGCCTTGACGTAGTAGTGTCGCCCGAGCACGAGCCGCATCCTCCTCTTGATTGAATAGTTTATTTCATGCATCGAGACGAGGAGGTGAGGGAAGAGAGAACATCGGAGGAGTGAAGTGGGCGAGCGTTAGGAACTATAGAGGCAGCGGGAGGGCGCGGACATACAGATACGGGATGCGGGAGACGCAGTGAGCGGTGAGGAGGAGGAGGAGGAGGAGGAGGAGGAGGAGGAGGAGAGAAACCAGAGGACTGACGGTAAGATATTGATATAGCCAATGCGACCGCCACCCCCCCCCCCTCCTTATTCCTTACAGCTTATTCCCTCTCCTGTTTTCTCTCGCCTTTTCTTTCCTTTCCTTTCCTCCCATTAACCACACTCTCACATGCGACACGCAGGTTTACGCAAGCGCACGTACCCGCGCACGCGCACACTGCTCGGCACACGATAAATAACACGGTAGCTAATTGGAACCGTTACGCTTCCCGGTCGTGTCGTGGATCAGCAGGGGAGAGCTTGTCTCCTGTGATGTGTGCCGCGCGTACTGTCAATCACACAGCGTCATGCGTTTAGTGTACTGCCAGATGTATATGGTCCTTTTTATAGGCCTCCATCAAGTGGAGGGAGATGTGACTCAGGTTGTCCTTTTCAAAGCACGTACAAGCACACACACGCACGCACACACACACACACACACACACACACACACACACACACACGCACACACACACACACACACACACACACACACACACACACACACACACACACACACACACACACACACACACGTTCACAAAGGAGACTAGACACGTGTTCATTGTTAACTAAAATATAATTCAAATCTTACACACATAATCCTACAATACAGATGGACATGGATGGATGGATAGGGATAGATGACTAGATGGATGGATTGATGGATGGACGGACAGTTAGATATATATATAAATAAATATATATATAGGTAGATAGATAGATAGATGGATATATAGATTACATAGATAGATGGATGGATGGATAGATGAATATATATATATATATATATATATAGAGAGAGAGAGAGAGAGAGAGAGAGATAGATAGATAGATAGATAGATAGATAGATAGATAGATAGATAGATAGATAGATAGATAGATAGATAGATAGATAGATAGATAGATAGATAGATAGATAGATAGATAGATAGATAGAAAGATAGAAAGATAGAAAGACAGAGAAAGATGCATAGTTGTATGGATACATATACATAGACATATAGATAAATAGATAGATAGATAGATAGATAGATAGATAGATAGATAGATAGATAGATGGACAGACAGACCGACAGGATAGGAGGATGATCATCAATATTTCAGAGAGGAAGGGATGACTGGGTCAGTTGTGGAAGCCATGGACCGTGAGAGCACCACCAAAGAAGAGAAGCCGTCTGGAGGGGAATAGACGGGAGTGATGACATCCTAAAGATAATGAGAGAGAGAGAGAGAGAGAGAGAGAGAGAGAGAGAGAGAGAGAGAGAGAGAGAGAGAGAGAGGGATGCTTAGTTGCCGTGATTCATGCTCATCAGGCAAGTTTGTGATCCATTTTTACCCTTGAGTGTGAGCTCTGCTGCTGATCAATGAGACCCATGTCTTGTCGTAAGAATTTCATTGTGCAGAATGAGTGGGTTTCACTGCACATTTCACAACACAACACTGAGGCTTTGACTTTGTCTTTTTGTGTGCGTGCGTTCTGTGTGTCTGCATGTACAGCATATCTGTGTGTGTGTGTGTGTGTGTGTGTGCACCCGCCATTTGACTCCTGTTTGCCTACCTCAACAAATCAGATCATAATTTAAACTGACATATGTCTCCACACTTCCATCACTTTCACATTGTTGGACTGTCTTTACCTGAGTGTGTATGTTTGTGTGCGTGTTTGTGTGTGTGTTTGTGTGTGTGGTAGTATGCCTATACAAATTATTTCCATTAACCATAAAAAACAATGGAAATGATTTGTATTACATTATGCTACACAAAGAGAGGCTTCTCAAGTTTTTCTTCCCTGCATTATGAAATGCATTATTTAATGGGTATCAGCTAACATATAACAAATCTACAAATAGATAAATAGATGAATCTGAGATATTTTAATCTGTCAATATCAGATTATAATATTGGCCAACCAATATATATTTGTTGGGCGATAAGTAGAGTAGAACAAATGCAGATAAAGACACACTCAACCCAACCGTTTAACTATAATTACTGTAGAATTGTACCGTTTTGAATTGCAGATAATGACCACGTCAAGGATGCAAATGCCTTGACACAATGCCGTTATGAAACTGCAGACATCCTCAAACAAACACCAACAGCCATACCAACTTTAGATTTGATTTGATGTGGTGATATTTGGATTGTAAAACATGAAAACACATATCTAGGTTGCAGTGGAATCATCTAGACAAGTTCTTGTTTTCTGGAATTACCTTTTTTGAATCCATGTCATGCAGATGCAGTGATTGATTGCTTTGGACTTACCTTAGCTTCTCCTGTAAACAAATTAGACACACTCAGGTTTCGTCTTCGTGACAGCGGCTTTGATCTCATTGCTGCAGCCAGATTGCTGAAGGAACGGCTGATTCCTTATTCTTGTGGTCTGAAACCTGGTCATCACTGCTGCCACTAGATATGCCCTGTCCAACTTATTATACTATAGGCTACTATACTATACTAGGCTCTTTTAGAGTATAGAATAGTATAGCATAATACCATACAATATACTATACCACATTATACTAAACTATACTGTACTATACAATGTTAATTGGATACACTAGGTGTAATACATCAGATGAAACAAATACACATTTCGAGCAACCCAACACTGCCTCTTTTCCTTAACGGCCTTTCACTGTTTACTGTAAGTCTGTTTGTGAGTGTGTGTGTGTGTGTGTGTGTGTGTGTGTGTGTGTGCGCGTGTGTGTGCATGTGTATGTGAGTGTGTGTGTGTGTGTGTGTGTGTGTGTGTGTGTGTGTGTGTGTGTGTGTGTGTGTGTGTGTGTGTGTGTGTGTGTGTGTGTGTGTGTAGGAGAAAGAGGCACTGAGTCAAAAGGAGAGACGTGGGGGGACTTTTGCAGCAGTAATGACAATCAGCTAACGAAAAGTATATATTTAAAATGGGAATGGAAATCACAGCCAGATTGTTTCCACCATTCTTCAGCATTTCAACATATCACAAAAAAACACTTAGTAGTGGTCTTGGTAACGACAAGGTTAAATTGATTCCCGATTACGGAGCAAGAAGCAAAGGCAGGGTGGATTGATTAGTGTGCGTGCTCACCTATAAATATTTAATATCCCGTCCTGCATTTGTGACATTGTCTAAAAAAAGGGATGATGATCTTCAGGTTTCAGACGATTGGTTACAGCTCCATCTCTCTTCAACAGGATGTTACATGACTCATGCCATAGGCTACTATGAGACATGCTACATTCATGTTTTGATTTGAAATATATTGATCAACCATTTTGTTTCAAGTATTGTCTTTTGTTGGACAGCTGTGGATTGTATAACCACCAACTCACGGATAAAAAAAAAAGAAGATATTACATAAAATATTTTAACCAATTACAAGTGACTATAATTTAACCAAACATCAATTTGAGTATTATATATTCAATAACCAGTAGTTTAGATAAAATAAATAAATAACCAGGACTTTTGTCTATAGTACTGTGTGATTATTGATTATATTCCTACCTGTATTTTCCAAAAGTACCCAATTGAAAGAAGAGGAGCCTGATTTGGAACAAATGAAAACCTGTCCATTAATAACTCTGTATTGGCTACAGGTGTATCTCATTACACTAATTATAGTTCTGTTTGATTTAGATATGGCAGTGTACCAGTAGAAGAATATATTGTGTTCAAGACAACTCCGAACTCAGAAGTTTCCACTCTGAGATTCCGACTTCCGACATCATTGCGTTGTTAGCTCTGGGGCAAAAACCATGGATGCACAAAGGAAGTTGAGCATATTGTGTTTCATTGCTGATTACAAAAAACATATGCAGCAGCAAATTATGCTTCTTTTGGAAACATATGCAGAAGAGAGGACACAAATACTGACTAGCTAATTTAATCTGTAAAATAGCTGTTGAATTCCACATATTGCGTGCATACAACAAAATTTACCTAACCTAATGTTAAGATAACTGTGAAAAGGGTCCATTGAGTTGAGTTGGTCTAGGCAGGGCTAGTCAGTTACCGTGGACAGTTCCTTTGACGACAGGGAAAAACACATGCATCTGCCAGACAAACCTTCTGGCCACACGGCTTGTAGACACAGACATGTGACCGGCACCTTTTGGATGTCCTCTGCAGTGACCCTGCGCTTGGCTGCATATGGTGGATATTATAACTGTTAATTAAATATCCCGACTTAAGATAAAATTCTGTCCCTGTTGCCACCTTCAAATGACATCTAGCTAAAATATATATATATATATATTTCATCTGTATTATCATTAGTCTTCTGCTTTTATGTTCTCGTACGAGGGTGATTAAACTGAAGATAAACCAAATTGAAAATAGAAATATATTGCTGCGCTGCCAGAGTTATATTCTACATTGCAGTTTTCTTCTTCTTTTTTTCCTTCTTTTTACCACAAACACCTACACACCTATAGGCATACATCACACACACACAGGGGAGGAGGGGGGGGGGGAGGGGGCGGTATAGGCAAGATAGAGACGCAAAGGAGAGATGGAGGCTAGTTGTTCTGTTAAGAGCACAGCGTTACAAGGCTTTTCTGGGGCTTCATTTCATGGCTACACCCTACGGCAATAGGAGCTCTCTCACTGTAAGAACAAGACAGTGCTGGCTCATTCTTCATCACCCTCCGTCGATTCTCTCTCGCTGTCTCTCTCTTATTCCCTCTCTGTCTGTCTCTCTCCCTCTGTCTGTCTCTTTCTCTTTCTACCTCTCGCTCTCTCTCTCTCAAACACATACAAATCCACACACTGACCCGCCTGCTTGCACTCTGTTCTCCGTGCCTCTCTACCGGAGTAAATGTTTATACCTGGTCGTCTGTCTGCCTGAATTATTTATTAATAGACAGTGATGGTTCACACATGTATCATTCATAGCTCCCAGTGAGTGAGTTTCACACAGATATAGACCTGTGTCCAGAAAGACTTTGATTACTACTACAGAGGAACTCTGTGGTGTATGTGTGTAGGTGTTGGTTTGTGTGTGTGTAGGTGTGTGTGTGTGTGTGTGTGTGTGTGTGTGTGTGTGTGTGTGTATGTTTCTGCATGCATGAGGTGTGCGAAATTCATTTTTGCTGGACTTTATTTGAGTGCATAATTGAATGCATGTTGGTAATGTATATCACTCAAGGCAAGGTGCTCACACTTGCTGTTACACGTAGACTCAAGTAGGTCGGCCTTTTGGCCTGGGGCTGGATTTCGGTCGAAGCCAGGGAGCATGGTGCTTGCGCTGAGTTGGGTGGCTTTGTCAGGACCCATCAGTGTCCCTGCTCTACTTACCCCGCATTAACACTCAAGGGTGTGCCTCTGTGCATGTGTGTGTGTGTGTGTGTGTGTGTGTGTGTGTGTGTGTGTGTGTGTGTGTGTGTGTGTGTGTGTGTGTGTGAGAGAGAGAGAGAGAGAGAGAGAGAGAGAGAGAGAGAGAGAGAGAGAGAGAGAGAGAGAGAGAGAGAGAGAGAGAGAGAGAGAGAGAGAGAGAGAGAGAGAGAGAGAGAGAGGGAGAGAGAGAGAGTAAGTGAGAGGGAGAGAGAGGGGAGGAGTGAGTGAAGGACAGTGGGGATAGAGTGAAGGAGATAGTGAGGCAGAGATGGGAGAGAGAGAGGGGGAGAGGGAGGGGACAGAGTGAGGGAGAGGGAGTAAAGAGTAAAGGAAGGGAGAGAATGGGGGGAAATATGCTGCCACAGGGGTTTTGTATGATATCATCTTTACTGGGTGTATTTGTGTGTATGTGTGGTTGTGTGTGTTTTCTGTGCATCTGGGTGTGTTTCAATTCTGTGTATGTATTAATGTATAATATGTATGCATGCGCCTTTCTATGTGTGTGGATGTTTGTGTGTGCATGAGTGCGTGTGCTCATGTGCGTGTGCGTGTGTTTGGCCATCCAGGGGGTGGGGGTGGGGGTGGGGGGGGGGCAAGGGGATCGTGTGGGACATTTGATAATAATATTATCATGAGTCTAGGTGTTTGTGTGTGTGATAGGGACATCCTGAGGCCTTTAGTGTTGTGGTTGAGCAGTCTTAAAGAAGTCAATGCTACCATGTCCTCTTTGTGCGTACGGCAGAAATACACAGTTGACCGGCATAGGTCTTTCATTGTGTGTCTGGCATTATTTGGAGTGACCTCAATCTGTCTGCCATCATTACCTTACAAGACAGAAAGAAAAGTAAGTTAAAAAAACACAGGCACGCAACTACACACACACACACACACACACACACACGTGCAAACATACACACGTGTGTGCAGACACAGACACGCACACGTACACACAAACACACACACACACATTGATAATTGCATGATATAAGGATTTACATGTATGTATATATGTATGTATATACAGTATGTATGTATGTATACATACAGCATGTACAGTATGTATATATGTACAGTATGTATGTACAGTATATATGTACAGTATGTCTGTACAGTATGTCTGTACAGTATTTATGTATGTATGTGTATATGTACAGTATGTATATATGTACTGTATGTATGTACAGTATGTCTGTATTTATGTACAGTATGTATGTACAT